>CM034147.1:804200405-804350405 GCA_019776745.2 Taxus chinensis
GACTGCTACGAATATGTTAAGCGTTGTGCTATGTGTCAACAACATGCCAACCTTCAACATACTCCCTAGCCATCCGCTGCAGGTCGCACGAGATCTTTGGCCTTTCTCACAATGGGGTTTAGACCTTATTGGTGAGATTCACCCGACCTCTTCACAACATCACCGTTGGATAATCACAGCAAACCGAATATTACACAAAATGGGTAGAGGCCATTCCACTCATTTCAATCAAAAAAGAAAAAATTGTCGAATTCATTAACCATCACATTATCTGTCGTTTTGGTATTCCTCATTGCCTAATACAGATAATGGTAAATCTTTCAAAAACAAGTTGTTACAAGACCTTTGTGACAACTTTGGTATCAAACTTAGTTTCTCATCGCCTTACTATCCGCAGGCCAATGGTTAGGCTGAATCTTCTAATAAAACCCTAACCAAAATCCTCATGAAAGTTGTCAATGAATCCGGAAGAAATTGGCACGATCACATCCCCTTTTCCCTTTGGGCTTATCGTACTAGCATTCGTACCTCTACTAATGCCACGCCTTTTTCTTTGGTATACGGTACCGAGGCTGTTTTGCCTCTCGAAATACAAATACCCTCCCTTAGAATATCTCTTCAGGATATTCTCACCAACGATGATTTCCGCCAAGAGCGGTTAGCCCAATTAGAGCTTCTTGACGAACGACATCTTACAGCTCTCGATCACCTTCAATCTCATCAAAAATGCATCAAACGCGCTTATGATAAGCGGACTTTCATGAGCGTACCTTTAAGATTGGTGATCTTGTCCTCAAAGAGAATCAACATGTAACCAACACTAGAAAAGAGCAAACGTGGAAAATTTGCTCCCAATTGGATTGGGCCTTATATAATCACTCACACTTATGGATCAAGCGCTTATCGTTTAGCTTCGCTTAATGGTAAGCCTGAGCCTGAACCCCTTAATGCCCTGCCATCTTTGACCATTCTACTGTTGAATCTAGTGTTATATCACTTTTTTATCTACCTACTGCTCATCCCTTGAGCTCACTTACCACCACATACACTTTGTTTCCTACACCTCATAATAAAATCAAGCTCACATAGTTTGATTTCTCACTTCACCTCAGTGATGCCTTCCCCTTTTTAGTCTAGTCCATGACTTCAAAGTATTAAAATAAGCCGTATTCTTATGGGATTTTCTTGAGTCAAAACTTCCTACTAAACTAGATGCTTCACGCCAAAAGAACATCTAGTCATCTAAATTGAATATAGACTGCTCCCTCAAAGGACAGCTATATGCCAAACTATTGCTGCTATTAAATATAGACTACTCCCCCGAAGGATAGCTATGCATTAAAATCATATCTGCTACTATAAATAGACTGCTCCCCCGAAGGACAGCTATACACAGTCAGCCTTTTCTCAAGAAGCTTCTCGCATTGATCAGCTTTGTGAAGACCTCAAGAATAAAACAATCCATATCCTTGGTAGACTTCCCGCATTGATCAGTCTATATTCAGTCAAATAAAAGCCTCATTCACAAGAAATTTTTGGGTCATGGACTTGTCTATTTAGGGTAGGTTCTCTTTCGTCAGAACACTCACTTTGTAACAAGTTCTCTGTATCTCAGCTATATCATTCACCCTCACCTCACCATTTGCTTCAACTCAAGGGACGTAACGTACGCTCAATATATTGTGATCATACAACTCTTTTCACCTATTGACTTCTCGTCTATGCACGGTACCTAGGGTTTCAAGCTCATACTACGTTGTGTGGTTTGTTTAGCTCTTTTCACCTACGGAGCGCTCTTTCCGCTTTGCCTCGCATCTAGGATTGTGTGTTGATCTTAATCAGGACATGGTTCCCTTCTACTTGGGTAGGCTAACTTTCGCGTTCCCTTATACCTTTTACAACATCACCAATTCATTTACCTTACCAATATTAATCTCAATATTTTTACCAACCAAACCATTTGCCTGAATTCACCTCTCCCTGGTCCTAAGGGAGAACTACATCGGTCTGAGGGCCCTTCCTTGCTTTGTGCAATGGGCTATGTAGGCAGCACTTAGGAGACATGGGGTCTCCCAAGGTTAGCTCGACCATCCCCTACCATAACCTATATGTATGGTAAATATAAATATTTTTGTGTATTTTTTTTCATCACATTCCTCTTTATCCTTTTTTCAAAACACCGAAAGGTCAAAACGAAAACATTCTTAGTATTATAACTCAAATCACATACATATCTCGTTTTATTTAGATGTTAAACAAATACATCTTCTCTATCATCGACACGTAGGCGGTACTCTTATTTATTCTTATACCTTGCTAACATTTATTTAGACCCTCACGCCTCATCCCGAACTAGGTGATGATCATGATCGTTGACCCCTCTCGCCAGGCCTCTCTGTCCTCAAAGGTACCACGGATATTGGTACCGCCCACTGATCTGCCAATCTCTCCTATAACATATGAATACACCCTCTCGCATGGAGGACTCAGCCTCTAGTCTCGCTGCTTGTGCCTCCGCAACCGCTAACAATCCTCTTGTCTCATTCACCTGCGTTTGGAGCTGCTGAACCAAACGCTGCAGCCGATCCCTCTCTACTGTAATCACAGATACGTCAGGGCGATCGCGTACACCTCGCAGCTCTGCTACCCACCATAACCTATAGGCCTCTGTCATTCCGGCATCTATTACACTGCGATCAGCTGCTATCTCCTCGGGCCCTTCTGGAGGTGTTGGCCGGGGAGGTGAGAATGCTGCCTCGGCATCGATCCTCATATATGGTCTATAAGCCTGCGGTATGTCCTGCACAAATCTAAATTGTCACCGCACGCGATCTATAGGAATCCTCTCATATTCACCTGGCCTATGCCCCGCGATCCACCTCAATCGCTCTACACCCCTCAACTCCTCAGCTATGTTCTCGGTTACCATATATTTCCCGTAAGGCCTCCAACAGATATCCGCAATTGTCACCCTCTCCCATACCTTCCTGTAATACTCAATGTCACCCGTCACGGCCTGGGATCTTGCCTCTTGTTCTGTCTCGACCCAGCGTCTGAATCCCAACCTCTGTACTCTGGTCTCTCTTGCCTGGATGGATCGGCCTACTGGTCGCACACAAACAATGTGCTCATAGGCCCAACAGTGTAATAAGTATGAGCAATCCAGTGTTGTCCTGTGATTTCACCTACAAGCCCATAAACCCCTGTATAACTCCACCAAATATGCAGGTGCCCATGTAAAGTCACGTTCCTTTCTATCATCTCCCAGATAACACACATCAATTCCTTTGGAAATCTTCCCCCTTCCACCCTCGGTAATGCATAATACCCTACCGCTATCATTAATATTACTGCTAACCTTGTCTCCTCGGGATGTGCTGCATACATTACCCCATAGGTAAATGATAAACCTCGCTGTGTCAAATCTCGTGCGTATGGACCAAATACTGCGGTTATCGCTCCCCGTGCCGCGCTAGGTAGTGCCTGATATACTAGTTCTCCTGTAATAGGGATTCTCAAAATACGGAACACATCTTCCAATGTTACTGTCATCTCCCCTGTTGGCAGATAAAAGGTATTTGTCTCGGGATTCCATCTCTCAATCAACTCCTGTAACATACCATGGTTACGTGTGATTCGTGAATAATAACGGATTCCACTTAACCCCAAACGATTTATCAATGTCCATTCCGCTGGTGTTACATCCGCTCGGATTCGTGACAACAACGCTGGCACACTATCATTCATCCTCAACCCTGCCTCTGCCTGCATACACCAAAACAACAAATAACCATTCAATCCGTCAGGGTTTTTCAAACATTCTGGAAATTCCTCCAGTAACCGGTATCGGTTATACATAACCGGTATCGGTTCAGTAACCAATACCGGTTCTCCCTAACCACTACCAGTCACTGTCAATTCCATACACCTTCCCTAAAAACAACCACCTACGACAATAATTTGCTCGTTTATTCCTTTTTATACATACAAACATACCTGAAACCCCTGATTGCCTACCCCGTAACACTTACCTCACCTGCAACCCTTGTTATCATGTTTTCTTTCTCATATTTACCCACCTACTCTCCCCCATATTATTCACAAAACATGCAGTAGTCAAATCATAAACAAAACGTTACCTCTTGGTTTGCGGTAGCTTGAGGTGGCCCTTGTCTTCCTTCTTGTCCCTGCCTGCTGGATGTTTCTCCTCGTCCTGCCATTATTTCCACCTTTTTCAAACCTGCCTTTCTGTCTTCTGAATCTCAGATCACAATCACCTTCCCTGTCTCTTTTCTCTTTATCACTCAAATTTCTCATGCAATTACCTGTCTCAGTCGTCAAAAAGCGTCGCGTTCGCGTATTTAACTTCTTGCATGGCTCTCAAAATTAGAACTTAAGTTACCACCCTAGCTTTTTTATTTTTAGAAAAGCTCATACCTAAATAACCGGTATCAGTTATGCAACCGATATCGATCTACTACCTACCGCCATCGGTTACCTAACCGATATCGGTTACACACCTGGCCTTTTGAAACATCGTCTTTTCTTCATTTTTTTTACCAAATTTTTGTCGCGCCCGCCTCTTTTCCTGCATCACAACACCATTATCCATATTTCTCCATCCACCACACATATCATTACAATGTCCATAACATCATCTATTTTACAAAAACAAACAAACCATCAACTAAGGATATCAACAAACTATCAATCTATACATCATTTGGATCCAACTCATCAGATACATATATAACAATGTCACAAAACCAGCCCAAAACGTGCAACATTTCATCAACATCAACATCATCCATATATCAACATGTCCACTAAACTCATCCTACATTCTATATCACAAACCATCGACAAAATACTTAAACACATTTTTTGAACACTGCATGTGGATCAAAACATCATCTCTATATATATATACAAATTTGCAAATATACAATGTGCCCTGCATCGGAGCCTCTGTGATCTCATCATACAACTAAGTCGGCATGCAGGCCGCAATAACTATCCAAAATCTCAACTCGGCTCGTAGGCCGGTCCCTCATATCAAAAATATACTCGGCTCGCAGGCCGATATCAAATATACAACCCATACTCGACTCGCAGGCCGGTCTATAATGAATCAATAAATGAATAAATGTAGGCACGCAGGCCTCTATCAACACAATCGGTTCGCAGACCGGTGCCCATGTCCCTATACAAAAACTATGTGGGGATCCCTCAGCTCTCCCCACCACCCTCAGCACCTCTCCCTGTTGGTCCCTGCGGTGCCTCTCGCCTCCTACCTGTAACAGACACACCGGCTATAGCTGCGCCTCCCTGTGACCTCTAACTATGCGAGGTCTCTGCTCAGTGTGCCGCATACGGCTGATACTCAGCTCCGGTATTATCAAGGATATCCTGATAATACCGGGCCTCTGCCCTCGCCTCCATATATCTGTCCCGTGCCACCGTAGGTACTGGGGCTGGTCCCCGGACTCCTACTACCAGTGCCCCCTATACCTGTGATGGTGCCGCTGGTGGTGCCTGTGGCCGTGGTGGTATTTGGGCTTGTGCCTGGGGCTGTGGCTACGCCGCTACTGGTGGTGGTGCCGGTACCTGTGCTGCTACTGGTACTGCTTCCTATACCTGTACCTGTACCTGTGGCTGTGCTGCTGGTGGTGGTGCTACCTGTACTTGTACCTGCGCCTGGGCTAGCTGCCCCTGTAGGACACCTATCTGTGCCTGTGCAGCAGCCAACTGTCCCTGTAATAGCTGCACCTGACCCCTGAGCTGATCTCTCTCTGCCGTCACCACTGCCAAGTCTGGCTGTGCGGGCTGTGCTACCCTCGTCGCTCTCTGACTAGCCCACCAAACCCTGTATGCTCCCGTGCACCCAGCATCATCTATGCCATCATCTGCTGCTCTCTCTGCAACCCAATCTGGATCCAAGGGCTGTGGTGCAGGCAGTGGGGCCTCTACATCATCCCTCCTGTACTGAGGGAAGGGAGGTGGCTCGTCCTGTCACAGCCCCATCTGCCGGTGTACCCTCTCTAGGGGTATCCTCTCGTACTCTCCTGGCCTCCGTCCTGCTATCCAGAATGTATACTGGATCAGATGCAACTGTAAGCGGGATCCTCCGTGAGGGTGATGACCTCTGTAAGGTCTCCATACAATATCTACCGCTGTCAGGCCCTCTAATACATGCCTGTAATAGGTGACATCCCACCCTGCAAGCACTGCTCGTGGCTGCCCCACGACCCCCAACCACCTCTGAAAGCCGTACCTGTATATGACCTGTGGCCCTGGCTGCTGCGGTAACCCTACTGGCTTGATACATATGATGTGCTCATATGCCCAACAGTGAAGTAAAAATGTCAAACAGATACCGAATCGCCTCATCCGGCGATAACCCCAGAGCTCTCTGTATAACTGCACCAGATATACTAGTGCCCAAGCATAACAGGTATACTCCTCCACCATCTCATGAAGCACCCCCATCAATACCCTTGGAAATCGGACTCCCTCTGAGTCCGGGAGGGCAAAGCAGGTGATCCCAATCATCATCAGCACAGCCAGCCGTGTCTCGTGTCAATGCACACGGTACATGTCGTCATACCCAATGCTCACGCTGTGATAGGTAAGTAGCGCGGCTGCATCTCCAAAAACCTGTAATATGCTATCCATGGCAGTCTCTGAATCTACCTGGAAGACTGCCTCTCCCTCGATAGGTAGTCAAAGGATGCAATACACATCCTCCAACGTGATAGTCATCTCTCCAGTCGGGAGATGGAACACATTGGTCACCAGATCCCATCTCTCGATGAGGGCGACCATCAGGCTGTGATCTCTCTCTATCGCTCTGTACCTCTGGACTCCGCCAAGTCCCACCTCACGCATGATTGCCCAGTGAGCTGCGGATATGTGTGGCCGCATCCGCACCAATAGCGGGGGCATCCTATCCCGCATCGTCAACTGCTGACGTGCCTGCAAAACCAACCCACATCTTTAGACCTACTTTTTATCACAACATCTACTTTATCCTCTAAACCCCCTTTATCCCCCCAACCACACCCCGACTCTCTACCACCCCTCCCAAAACCCAAACCCACTCACCAAAAACCCAACACCCAAACCCACTCACCCGAAACCCAACCCAACCCCAACCCACACTCACCAAAAACCCAACACCCAAACCCACTCACCCAAAACCCAACCCAACCCAACCCACACTCAACCAAAACAAAACCCACCCAACACCTGAAACCCAACCCAAACCCACCCAACACCCGAAACCCAACCCAAACCCACCCAACACCCAAAACCCAACCCAACCCACCCAACCCAACCCACACCCAACCCAATCCACACTCACCCATAACCGACCCCGGTCCCCCTCCCATCGACGCCGGTCAACGACCAACCGGCATCGGTAACCCATAGACCCACCCTGCCCTAAAAATTTGCGACCAATGCCGGTCGCTTAGTGACCGACATCGGTCACTGAAAATTTGCCGCGCCGAACCCGACGCGGCCTACCCCTTTCTTCTTTTTCCCTATTTCTACCTCTCTACCCACCCAAACACCCTAAAAACCTACCCACCATGCCGCCTTGTCCTCTTTCACCTATCTACCCTCTCCCTTTTTCAAATCATTTCCATTTATTCATTATTTTCTACAAAACATTATATTCCTACCCAAATCCCAAAAACAACATAATGCAATAAAATACACAAAATAAAGAGTTCTGAGCCTACCCGTACGATGACACGTCGTCATGGTGGGATAGGTGGTGGTGGTCTAGCTGGTCCAGCCCCTCCTGCTCCTCCTGCCTGTGCCATAAGCTCCAATTCTGATCTGTTGGGTCCCCGGCCAATCAACTACTGCCTCCTCCTCACACGGGCCCACAAACAACTCACTCCTCCAGCAAAATAGCTCCACCTCACTCAATAAACCTTCAATTTCAACTCTCCATATCAGACAAGTCAATTTGGTTTTCAAAATTACAAAGTGACAATGACAAGCCGTATTTTTCTTTTTATAGGTTTTTTGCCCTTAACCGATATCGGTTTTATTTTGCCCTAATGAACCGGTATCGGTCCCTTAACTGATATCGGTCATGTGGGATCGACATCGGTTTGTCTTCCAACTTTCTCCCAATTTTATTTTTTGCCCCTATTTACCATTTGCCCCTTTTTAACCACATATCGCCTATATCCACCCTTGCTGAACACCATTTGTTTCCCTATTTGGCCCGACCCAAGGCCTCGCCCTACCTATTTGGCCCGACCCAAGGCCTCGCCCAACCTATTTGGCCCCAAGGCCTCAACCTACCTATTTGGCCCGACCCAAGGCCTCGCCCTACCTATTTGGCCCGACCTAAGGCCTCACCCTAACCTATTTGGCCAGACCCAAGGCCTCACCCTACCCATCCGAACCGACCCAAAGCCGCCACCCAACAACTTGGCCTGACCAAAAGGCCTCACCCTACCCATCCGGTCCGACCCAAGGCCGCACCCCAACTTGGCCCGACCCATGACCGTATCACTTCAATACCATACCCACAATCAACATTTTATTTTTTTCCATCCATCATGTACCTTTTGTTCAATCAAGCTCACCTGTTCATGTTTTAGCATGATTAGGGTCCTTGACTTGATTTGTCGACCAACTTTGCCTAGACCTAGACCGTGACGTTTATCTCAACCAAACTAACCATTTGGTACTGCCGAACATGCCTAAACATTCCTGTACCTTACCTGTTATATACCCTGGAGCTACTTCCTATGCCTTGGATACCAGAATTATATCACCCTTGTTTGGATAAACTATCGACCTTTGCCTATACATCGCTGGTTTGCTCTTCAAATCATGTACCCTAGTCGTAACATTGCATTTCAACATGCGTCTGCTTCCTTGGACCTACCCCACCACCTTACCATCCTCTCTACAACATGTACCCTTTATCAACCCTATCCCTGATTTCCCGTTCACTCAATCTGTGATAGATTTGAGGGGGATTACCTATATCCTTATCATGAGAAACCACTTCATATTATTGTCCGCGCAGCTTTACAGAACAAGCTACACAACAATAAGGGGCTAATGTAGACACCAAATTCGTGTCTTATGACCCCTTGTGACCCACATCCCATTTCACAACCTAACCTCATTACCTAAACTTTACACAATTATTTATTAATTACCTTGTAATTGATAAATCCCCATCACCTCACCTGCCACCTCATTTTGCCACCTCATCATGACCTAGCCCTAATCCTATACTAACCTAATTAAAACCTAAAACTTAGTCTACACCTACACCCATAACTAATGACCCCTTTCTTGCACCCAAAACCAACCTTCTAGTCACTTGACCAAGCCCGCAGCTGATCTCTCGGGAGAAAAGGAGGGAAGGTGGGCGATTTTACTAAAAATAGCCTACTTTTTCCTTACCGATGCCGGTTCCTACTCGACCGCCATCGGTTACGCAACCGCCATCGGTTCCCTGTAAATGGGCTCCCCAAACCAAAACAATAGATCGGAATTTCATTTTGGAGATCAGTCGAAGGATTTCTGGATCAACAGAGATTATTGGGAGCGAGGAACAGAGTCCAGATCTTCACTTGACCAAGCAGAGACGAGTGGAAATACCAGAAGTGTTTACAACAAAGGAGATCAGCTTGCATCTTGGTCAAAACCAGTAAGTCACATCTTGCATGTCCCCTGTTATAACATTTCTTATGCTTCTTGAATCTCAGTCCTCATAAATCCGTTTCTGAGTCCACTACCCAACGTGCCATTGCATCTAACTGTTATTCTTTTACCTCTCATCATCTCATTTCCTAATATCATCCATAAACCAGCCTTACAAACACCATAGCTACCAAGAAGATCCTATAACCCACCGGTATCGGTTATCAGTAACCGGCATCGGTTATCAGTAACCGACATCGGTTTCTCTGATCAAAACCAGAAAAACAACCTTTTCCCTACCCAGTTCAACGAAACAACTTAATTGATATTTTACATTATTTTGTGTTAATTCATATTAGCAGGTAAACTGACCACCTTCGAAAGGAAGTTTTATATTTCCTGGGCCCAAGGCGAGTTTCCTCATTTATTGTTTAATCAAAATCTTGTGGTCTTGTGTTCTTATTTGCAGGTAGTCCTTCCAAGACAAAAAGGAGTTCTTCGCAGTCAGTCTGATCTTTCTCTACGGTACGTGCACACCATCTCGACATTCTACAGGTATTCCTCCTAACCCTAACCTTATCTGTTTCTAAAAGGAATGAATCATTCCGAGTGAAACACCTGCCACATATGCATAGAAAGTAATATAGTTAGAGACATTGAACACAGATGTTAATCAAGCTTATGACTTTTGGACTACTCCTAGAAATAGGATTTGATTACATGCATGACCATACAGGGGCCTCAACCTTAACGAGTCTTTGGTTGTGACCCACAGATCCTGCAAACCCAATGGTCCTGATAGTCAGTTAGATATTGACACTAGCTTATGCACACCGGTATTCATATCTTCACCACTTACACCTAATATTATTACATAACTTTCATTGTTTAATATAGGAGCCAATCAGGCTAAGACTTTCTGGACAAGACCAGAAAATCACCCTTAGTTCATGCAGCTCCACTACATAGCTTGTCCCATTTTCATGACATTTTTTGGAAAACCATATGAGGGCACCTGCAGGTTACTTTCCACGTATTCCGTAAACAATCAATAGAATCTTGGCTGAACTAGACATCGATTAGAGTATCCGAGTAGCTATCATATCAGACCATACCATCACACCCCTTCAGGTTAGGAGAGAATTATTTTCCTTAGATTCGCAGATTCTGTTATTGCGTGTTGAAGACATAAGGTTTCCTAATTAGCTTGGTCATCACCATCACTTTCACTCCCAGTTTCAATTCTACACCCGGTTGTCTCAGCACGACCTCGGGAGTCGGGTGTGAAGAAGGTCACATTTTGATTTTCTGTCGTATAGGAACCATATGAATAGAGGTGTTGAATTTTCTCTACAAGATGATAATGATTCCCCACCATTTCTTCTTCTTGGAGGAGGTAAATATTGTTCAATATTTCATTGATTTCCTTTCTTTAAATAATCTCTTGTCTGAATTAATCGCATAATTATATTCACTTGATCCTAAAAATCTAGAGATATGGAGTTCGTTAGGTACCTTTGATAGCCAAAAATGCTAAGATAAGTACCAACTCTTAGCGTCTATCCCACCAGGTGTGCCAAAATACTGTTGTCATGTAGATTGTGCACCCACAAAATATTCAAATGATCTAGTGACACATGGGAACATCCCCAAGGTGTGGGACATTGGCTCCTTGATATGAACCTCTTGAGAAGGTCAGCTTCCTCTAAACTAAGTCCATCTAAAGTAAGATGAGACTGAAAAAGCTACAATTCTATAGAGTAAATTTAACTAAACAACTTTCTAGAGAAAAAGGGAAGAAGATAACTAAAAAATGTATTGAAATAAGGTGATGCACCAAAAATTTAATGAACATGTATATCTTCTCCAGTTACACAGAATACTATCACAAAACAATATATGACATGCACAACTTCTTTTTCTCTTATTTAGTAAAATCCTTATGAATATAAAACTTAAAGATAACAGAAGGAATTCTATATTTTCCACAACAGAGATAAGTAAGTTTAAAAAACACAACTTACAATTTAACTAAAGATAGATGATTGACATGAAGGAAAGATAAACCATCTCATACAAGGAATTAAAATCACTCACAATTATTGGATAAGTTACTGAAATGCACAACACACAAGATAGTCAAAGGAAAAATATTTTTTCTGTATATTACTGAGGCTAGAAATTGTATATGAAAACTCCCAAAATGATAGAGCCTTCTTACAAATAATATATAAAAGTTTCACATTAAAAAATGCATTCTTATATTTATAGATTAGGAGGGTTAAGAAATAGTAACTACTCCTCTTAATAATTACATGTTAAAAATAGAATTCAATTACATTAAGGAAACTGTCTCCCATGAAAATAACAAAGTGGTTGTGTAGGTTTGACTGAGTTAAACCTGCATCTCGAAATAGTGTTGTAGCTTGGAGAATGTGCAGAAATGGTAGCCGAGTTTAGCTAGGGTTGGCTCCACCCTTCCCTCGATATGATTCTTCTCCTCCTTATTTGAAAGATACTTTTTCCTGCAGTCCATAAATCATTTGATGATTTCCTGAACCTCCTTGTCATTTGGTCCACATGCATAGCAATTCAGGACCTCGGATGATTCAATTGCCTTAACTAATTTCCATGGTAACCTTTTAGTCTGATTTATAACTTTCTTGAGATGACTCAAGAAATTTTTGTATGACACCAACTGTGTGAATAGAATCAATACTAAATCACTTAGTTACATCATTGTCCTCTTTTACCAGGCTCTTGAATTGGGTGAAAATTTGTTCTATTAGAAGTGCATCAGCATTCCCATCAAGGAACCCACAATGGATGATATTAGAATTTATACCTATAATATCATTGAGGTTGTAAAATACCTCTATTCTATTCTCATCCAGCTTAGAAATGGCATCCTATAACATCTGGATCTGAAATTCTATAGCTTCACTATACTCGAATAATTTTGAGGCATCATCAATGATCCCCTCTTTTAGAAGTAGATTCAATTCCATATTTCGTACCTCTTTCTAAGCTTCGAGAGTTATCTCAAAACATTTCAATTTCTGTCAAAGTGGATCCCATCCATCTTAGAGACATTATCTTTTTTAGAGTACAATTCATTATAAATGTCAATAGCTTCTTTGATCACCTTCTCCCCATCCTGAATCAAGCTTTCGATTCAAGTTCCTATATCATGACCTTGTTGTCCAATTTTCTCAACTACAGAAAAGGAGGTATCATCGAAGCTCATAGGTATGGAAAGGGTAGTCGTATGAATAGGTTGTGTGATCTTATTTAGAATGACAGTCAACTGTTCGAACATACTTTTGATTTCATCCTTGTTTACCTATTCTTTGGTCAAATTTATCCAAGATATTACCAAGGGAAACCTTACCATCTTGTTTGGCCCCTTCATGAGTAGCATTTCCCAGGGAAAATTGTGAGATCTGATAATATTCTATGGTGATAGTTTCTTTGGTTTTACTAGTAGTTGTGGATTGTTATTTAAACATATCTCTCCCTATTTTTATCGACCGACATGTTACAAATGACCCTTGGCCTCTATTATTGTATTTGAGGAGTTAGATCTAGGATAATTAGGTCAATAACATCTCTAATTGGAATCTTCTTCTTCTTCTTTGGGGTCTTCTTGTTTAACCATACATGGATACAAGAATAAACTAGTTGTTCAGTAGAAGACATAGAGACATTCATCATAATAGTATATTGGGTAGGTGTTACTATATCACTTTTTGTAGACATCGAGAATGGAATTGATGTGGTGAACAGTGAAGGTGGAGTGGAAAGGATGGCCACGCACACTGATGAGATGGAGGTGGAAATGGGGGAGATTTGTTTAGGTAGAGGTGTCCGGAAAGGAGATTCTAAATCCAGAACATCTAAAAATGAAAGAGAAGGAAGAGAGGAGAATACTTGTGCTATGGAAGTGGATGAAGTGAGGAGTGTAGAAGAAATGGAAGATGTTTCTGAAGGAAGAGTTAGATGTGGAGGGAAAGAAGGAACTGCGAATGGTGAAGAGGAAAGAGGTAGAGAAGATGGTGTCTGAAAATTTTGGGAAGTTGTGGGAGAAATAGTAAGGTCAATGACCTATGTAAATGACACTTTGGAAGATGCAAATTTTGTTGAGGGAAATTTGAAAGAAGATCCTAGAACCCTGCAGACATCAATAATTCTGAAGGTTTTAGAGTATGTTTGGGAGTATATCTTCTTCCTTTTGAGGGTGTGGAATGGTCCACCACGGGTTGTACTTGAAATTTCTTGACAAGAAGCTAATCTAAGGCTTTTGGCATGATTCCCAATAATATTAGTCAATGATAGGTTTGGTTGAGAATAGGATCCACTCTTTATTTTGAATTGCTGCATTCCTCAAGTGACCAATCAATCCACAGAAAGGGTTGATTTCTTACATAGTTCTTATCATAAATGGGATCCAAAACCCATTCATCATCATGAAGAGCCTATAAGTCATCTGTAATTCCATACTAGGCCACTTCTTAAAGAGTCAACCTTTCAAAATCCATTTCTCGGATTGTGACTTCATATCTATAGTTAATCCAAATATCCTCTAATTGAGATGTATGAGCACCGGTCATACCATTTCCTCCAAATTTTTCCCAATAATAAAAACTTACATAGGGGCGAAAGGTCCTCAAATCATTTGTTGCATCTCCCCTTCAACATTATTTTCCTTGTATGTGGAAGAACAAGTATACATTCCCAGCACTACAGGAAATTAGGCTTCAGTTTTGTGTCTATCATGTTGGATCTTATGAAAATGTAAAAATTATCAAACTAACTCCATCAAGACCCATTTATCTATAGGGCACCTTGGTAGCTTGTAGGGAGTGCCTAAAAATATTGTCACACTAAGATATGTGAATGTCAGGAATTAAAAGTATATGCCTCTCCATTATCTAACCACTTGCAAGGCATTATCCAAAATTCTTTGATTGTATAACATTTTTTCAAATAAATACAAGATAACAACAAAAAATGCATCATTGACTTTTCTAAAATGCTTCACTCCTTCCCTTATTGTAAGTTAGGGGTAGAAGTCATAAATTTTATCTGAGCTCCTTGATCCCACTGGTGAAAAACCTTGGTGATTCCTCATACTCGTACCCACAAATACAAGATAGGAAGTCATAAATAAATTACCAGAGATTAGAACATTTGATAGTTGGAAATTGATGGCACCACTGATATGTTATACCCATTAGATAATATCACCATTCTTTTAGATAGTGGCAATGTATAAATACACACACTCTTGGAAATCCTTAGAAGAATGGAGTCTAATAACTCTGCTCAACAAGGTGATGATTTCATTCACTTCTTGAATAAAATATGATTGGGTAATAGTCTTAGGGACCCTATAAAATGAAGGTTAATATTTTTTCAGATAGATCTTGTTAACGACCCTAGTACAAGTATCAGTCTCCAATTCCCAGTGCTCAAGAGCAAACTCTAGGTAAAATTTTGCACATTCCTCGACATCTATAAGTTTTAACAAGTCTTCAAAATAGTCATTATCTAGTTTGATCATGACTGTCTTATTATGATCCCTCATCGTTTGGGACTCTTTGTCATAGTGTATGGAGGTAACATGCACAAACTCTAGAAATTGCATTGATGGAGGGAAATAAACGGCCAAATAAACTCCATTATCAAAAATTACTTGCATCCATTCCATTTTTTTAGCCCTAACCCTTTCTTAGAATTTGGGTAGGTCAATATTCCTAAGATTTATATCTCTAATATTTTCCATGTCTGATGTGATGCTTGAAGGGGGAGATACCCTTGAAAACTATATTTCATCCTTTATTTTCTCTTTGAAGATGATCTAGACATTTTTCCTTGGAGAAATACCTAAAAGAACTACTTTGAAATTATAAATGGAGGTTGGGATAGAATTTCACCCTTGCAATGCACCACTATAATTCCAATGTGTAGTTCTGCCACTGCATTCTGATGGTAGATATTGGACCTTGTAATGTAGTCCTACACTTCCACTCTGCAGTTTCACCACGAAACTCTAACAACCCCGTTCTACTAAAATTTTGACCCTGAGTTATGAACTGTAATGTGCCTGTGAATCTCTGACTTCTAACGATAGAAGTTGATTCCTATCTTTCATCATTGAATCTATTAAATGATTCCTCTACACCAAGTTATCCTTCGTCTTTCCAAAAAATGAATATATGAAGCTTAAGCTTCAAAAACAAGAGAACCACTTAAAGTGAAAGATCCATAAAACAAGTAAGATCATAACACAAGGGTAACACCCCAAAAAATGACACAAGGGAGAAAACATGAGGGAATTACATGAAGTCAGATATAGAAATGACAATAAAACCCTAAAAATGAAACCAAAAGAACTTAGAAGAGACAACTTGCCAACTTACCTAAATACTAGATAATAAAATCATGAAAAATTCTCAAAAATACAACTAAGAAGTACGTTCATAGTTTAGATGGGCGTCGGCAGGTCAGCGTACCAAATTGTTAGGTGAAAATGACAAATAAAACTCACCCTTAAATAGGAAAGTAAAAATTAATTACCACAGAGTTGGTCTGTGCGGGTAGTTGGCATTAAATGTTGACCTATCGTTGGAGTTCAGAAGTCAAAAGTCTGTGTAGTTTGCATTCAAACTATACCTCGGATTCTGAGTTCTGAAATGCCCTTAAAATGCTTAGGGGGGAAGAAGTTGGAAGTCCACATGTAGTTTACATGCAAACTGCACTTTGAGTTCTAAGTTTTGAACTGCAGTTGAGAAAACTGATTCTGAAACTTAGCATGGAGTTTGAATGCAAACTGTAGTTTGAGTTCCGACTTCCAATTTCTACATTTTACTATATGGGTCAAGTTTCAAGAACCCAACGTTCAGTTTACATGCAAACTACATATTGACTTCCGAAATCTGAAATTTGATGAAATTTCAACACTTAGGCAATTTTAGACAATTTTCTAGGAAAAATAGAAAATGGTATAAGGCAAAAGTTGCAAGAATAATTTCAAAATTCCTCTTGGTAAGGGAAACTTGGAAAGTTAAAATTTCCTAAGAGAGAAAAGTACTAATTAACAATTTTCTTTAGCCTCTTTTCTTTCTTTCTTATTTCCTTCTTGGTCTTACACACCCTACTTCCCCATCTGAATTTTGACACTTCATCTTTTCTGAGTTTGGACACCAGCACCCAGCCACGATGCCAACGCCTGGGTGACCTGACCTCTTTATATATTTTTCTCCTCTTTTTGTTCACTTCTAGTTGTTGGTCATATTGTTTTATTATTGGTCATCCTTTTAGTGGTTAATTACAAAATTCAAACAATGTAATCATATAAATACAAAGCTATGTGACCATAATAAAGGACCAAGCACTAAGCATCTACTACCATGACCTAAGGTTGTTTCTAAAATAATTCTAAGAGCATCAAAGAATCCGTCTAGCCATCACACAAGGGACAATGGACTGCATTCTTTTACATACACTTCATAGGAGGGGAAGTTCATTTTTCCATGCACACATCTATTTACATTGTCTACATCTATTTATTGCTTGTTATTCAAGTGTGTCTGTCACAAGAGCCACCTAGGAAATGATTCTACACACACACACACACCCAAAACTACGTGGAGTCTAAAATGTAGTACAACACCCAGATCATAAGTTCACTCAGTCGGGTGACCACTAGGTTCAGTCTGAATCCCCATTTGCATCATTTTATTTTTTGGGATTTTATTTGTTTTGGGGTTTTACATGTGCTCTTTCTCTTTATAAGTTTCAAGAGAATTCAAAGATCAACCAGAAACATACAAGCGACTAAAAAAAAATGTTAAAGATAGATAAAAAATCACTTTCCAACCATTTTTGTATTCATGGACACCTAGCCGGGGTCTACAGTGCCCAGGCGCCCCAATCCAGCATGTTCCAATACTTCTATAATTTTTTGGGCTCGGTTTGTGACAATCTTCCTTCTTGTTCTATCATTTTTCCAACTCGATGTAGTGTAGGATTATTTTTGAATTATCTAAGTCTCTTTTACTCTCTCTTTCACTTAGGGTTTCAAATTTATCTTGCTTATTTCTTAGGTCAAATCTGTACTTTATTTCTTATTCATTTGTTGCTACATTACAATATAAGGTTTAACAAAAAATTCAAAATTTTAAATCATTTGGTGAACCTTTTTATTCAAACCCTACCTTATGAGTATATATTCTTCTTCTCAAGTCATGGATCAATCATCATGTCCTTCTTTCACTCCAACTAGGGTTTCTGGCATAGTTACTTCTATTGTTTATTTTATACAAGTTTGTACTCAGCACCCTCCTCACTTTAATACTTTTACGGCTGATCCAACTATTAATATAGTCACCACTCATCATCCTATGGCTCTTCCCATTTCCATCACACAACCTATCACTTATATGGTTAATTATCCCACTTCTAAGGGTTATGACATCATCGAGCAGCTTCAGAATACGTCGACCAAAATATCACTCTATGACTTATTGCATAATGTACCTGATTAGCATCATACTTTATAGGTTTCCCTTCAATCTATTCACATTTAAATCAATAATTCCTCAATGGCCTTCACACATCCTATTCAGTCTCTTAAAAATTTACCACATGCTATATCATTTAATGATTATGACATATCTCCATCTACTATTACTAATCCATACGCACCTCTTCTTATCACCGCTATCATTGGAATCATTTGTATCAAGCACATACTCAATAATAATGTATCCACCATTAATCTATGTGCTCACTCTCTTTTAAAGAAACTCAACATTAGTGATAATCTCATCATTTAAAATTCCACTCTCATTCGTGGTTATGATTCCATTACTTGCTCATTCCGGGCACTATCACATTACCTATACAATTTAGGCCTAACTTTATTCTTATAGTATTCTTCATTATCGATGTTTCATTTCAATGTAATCTTTTGCTGGGTAGGCGTTGGATTCACACAATGCACATTTTCTCATTTATTATCCACCGATGCATCAAATTATTACATGATGTCTATGAAAATACCACTGCTACTGACCCTAATCCATTCAATTTATGTTGCATAGACCCCATAACTACTATGTTTATCCCTCCTTCGTAGCCTATTCCATATTGCCACATTGATATATACGATATTGATCAGTCTAGTGCTTCACATCCTCCTTCCACTGCCGCAAACATTTCATCTATCTCCACTCATACTACCATTATCATTTCACCTACTGTGTCTGATCCAGTTACCGCTGCCATTCCACCTATCGAGATTCCTTTCATTCCTCCATCTAGCATTATTTCTACTAATACCTAGGATGATACTATCTTAATCGAAGATGGCAAGACTTATGATTCTGATGATGAGGCTGATATCATTGAGCTTAATGATGACACATTACACAATATTAACTTCACTCCTATTAAGATCAATGAGGGAAATTTCAATGATACTTTTGTCATCATTGGTCATGGCGAATATCAATTCAAGAAACCCCCTCCTTCTACTAATTTTATGGTACTTTTCGGGGATATTTCCATACACTAGACATCATACCAAATTCCTCATATTCTCATGAGAAACCTGTATTGGTGCTCCCTCCTTTCGCATGTACACTTTTCATGAATAATTCTTATTGGCATCACATCCCATTCAATCTTTCTACTCTAAAATTGTTTTCACATATGATGGCTTTACACGACTTGGATTTATACTATACGATCTCATCCCTTCATCTTATTTTCCTCATTTATATCATGGATATGTTCACATTAATGTTGCTTATGGTCTTCATGTTTTCCATTTATCGGCCTTTACCATGCACACTCCTCACATTTCTTCACTCACTCTAGGGAAGTATTGGTTTGACTACATTGGTGGCATTTTTTATCCTAACCATATTGACATTTCATTTCTCATGTCCTTCAGTCATGTTTTTATTTGAAATTATTCCTTTCTCAACTATTCAAAGAATCTTACTCATCGGTATACACATGGTTGTCCACCAACACTTTTCATCGATGAAGAATACGTAATGGGCATGTACAATCTATGCTGCAATGGCTCTTTACTTAATCAACCACATGTTATTGCTTATCAAGTATTTGACACATCTCCATCCAGTTTTGACCATGACAATTATGATCTCTTAGATGATGTTACTTGATCATTCTCATCATCATACACTTGGAGGGAATCACACTTACTCTCTCCCCCATCTAGCATAGTCAGGTGTCTCACATTTTTAATTGTTCACTCTACACATCGCACTTAGTCTTTCACACACGTCTTGATACACTTGTATCATCATTACCCTATGATGCACTTTAGTTCCATGGTTCATACTTGACTATTGAGGGTCTAAATCTGAAATGAGCCTCACCATATTCACAAACTATATATGCTTTATGATTCATTGATCAAACCTCTCTAACGCACACTATAAAAACCATTTCCCAATGACACACTTTTGTTCTATGGTTCATTCTTGACTACTGAGGGGAAATTTATAAATGAACCCCATCTCATGTATACTCATTCACATTCACTTATGGGGCACACTTCTCATATCACATTCACTATGCATTCCATTCCATTCCATTCTATTTCGTTCATAGCATATTATATATCTTGGTTATATTTACTCTTGCTTACTTATGCTTATATGTACACTTTACTTACTATGATAGATAGATATATTGTATGTCATTATATTTTCTATATATATACATGCGCATTCACTTGCCTTCTATTTATGAATGCAGCATTTCCACAAATTGTTACACACAGCCATAGATGCTTGGCACTGTACCTATTACCAATCCCACAATGGATCCTAGGGGCATCCACTTTCCTACTCATCACAGGTGATATTGTTTCGATTCATACTACTTCCTATTCATACTAGCACTTTATCTTATATTGGAGCATACACACTTTGACATAATTTTTATCTTTCTAACATGCTAATGGGTGCTTCATGTGTAACATTTGTCTTACAGGTCTATTTGCCACCATGGTTATCTACTACTTTATTTTCTATTGTCTTCTGTTATTTTACATTGTATGACATTGTTTATGAGCTTTTCCCTATGTATTTCTTGTTCATTGCTTGTTTTCTTTTGGAATCTTTGGCCCTTATTGTCTTGTGAAATTATGATCTGTTTCCCATGTTTCACACCCGCTTTTTGTGGTCTACTTTGTCTGCATTATTGCATGTTTACATTAGCTTCTTGCTAGATTATAAATTATATGTTATATGTGTTTTTCTATTATTTTTACTAACACTTTTTTTCTAGCCACTTTGCTTGTGTGTGCCTTGGTTTCTACCAAGCACATACCATCTCCCTAAAGGGCTACAATTTCATATTAGTAGTTAGTCCTCCTTTGGGCCACATACTCCTAACGACGTCGCACGCACACCAAACAAGGGTGACATACATCAGGTGAATCGGTCACTTCATACAACAGTTCACAGTCATAATAAAACACAATTTAGTATCAGTAAAACACAATATTCAGTCATAGAAATGGCCTAGAATCTGACTTAGGTCTTCAACATAACATAGAAAATAGATCCCAGACACAAACATAAGTGTCTAGGCACCCCTGAGACCCTTTCTGAGCACCTATTACCAAGGGGCAATTACACATTTTTTCTCAGATCAAAATAATTCACAATAGTTTTATACATCAATTTTCTTAGTATAGGAACATTCCTCCAGTAATCAGCATGCATGCTTTCACCTTTTTCAATTTTTTTGCTGGATCAAAATAGATCAAATTTTAACAAAACAGGATCAAACCATCTGCAGTGGTGTATCAATTGTCAGAAATAAGTCAAAGGTTGGAGAATAAAACTATACCTTTGTCCCTACACTTCCTCTGTTCATGGCATGAGATCGCCTAAAAAACTCATTCTTTTACAACATTTTCAGGATCCTTTCTACACTCATCACAGATCAGGTGCACATGTTCCTATTCACATTTTTACACACTTTTACATGATTTTTACATATTTGGATCAAATATTTCACATACATGACTTTGACTACTCGTTTTCTATTCTCTTTTGTAGGTTCATCCTTATGGGAAGCATAATTCACATCATCAAGCATCAATCGACATCAACACCAGGTAAAACATGACATATACACATATGCTTTCCCCCCTAGGGTCACTGTATGCTGAAAAAGTGACAAGCGAGCGTGGGAATCTACAGGTAACTCTTCCACGTACCCGACCTCCCGAGGTCATGCCGAGACAGCTGATGGGGATGGAATATGTGTGGGATGCAGATATACTAGTTAGGCAATCTAATGTCTTCAATACGCACTAGTGGAATTTACGAATCTAAGGCAAAGAAGGCCCTTCTAACCTGAACTTGTGTGATAGATCGATCGACAAGGATGACTACACGAAGGCTTCAATCAATATCGAGCTCTGGCGTGATTCGATCTATGGGTTGTGGAATACATGGAAAATGACCTAGGATAGTTTCGTGTATGTCTCCAGATAAGGTCAATATGGTGAGTAATGAATACAATCAACTCTACGGATGATTCTCTGGCCTAGTCCAAAATTCTCTTAGCTTTGTTAGCCGCTATATCTAGTAAGGATAACTGTTCGACGATGGTGGGTGGAAGTGGGGTGGATCTGAATACTAATATACGTAGGCCAGTGTCTATGTCTGATTGACTTATGGATTCGTTATGCTGCAGGATTTGTGGATCACAACCGTAGACTCCTGGTTGTTGCGGCTCCTGCTATGGTCATGTACGAAATCAAGTCCTAATCCCTAGTATCTAATAATCATATGCTTTCTTAGCTTCTATATTTAGGATCAATAACTGCGCGATCTTCTCAGAATACCTCACAGGCATTCTTACAACCTGAATTCTTAGGCTGGTATCTATATCTAGAAGAGTGTCTCCTGCATCTGGTTGTGGGATCAAAGGATCACAACCAAAGGTTTGTTCTCTTTTGAACCCTTCTACAGTCATGTGTATGTTTTCCTATGGTAATCTATAGTTCGGTTGATTTAACCAAAACATGTGTGCTTGGTCATCTTCTATATTTAATACCCTCAACTGAGAACTGATCTGTCGTAAATCTGTTGTTGTTTGGAAGATTTGTATTCTAAGATTCTGGTCTATGTCAACTATTGCCATGACGAGATTGGGTTGAGGCACAATTGGCTCAAATACATATTCCCTGGGCCTCCCTGGGGTCCCATGATTGTCATACACAAACAATAATTTAAATCTAACTACAACAAAGCGAATTTTAACTACGTGGATTAAATCTAGAACATATATATAATTTCTATTTTTGTATTTTCTGGGAAACTTTTAAGAATTTAAGAAAGTAGCTATTTAAACGTATCTAGAATTTGACAACTAAGATAAAATTTAAAACAAACAAAATAACCGAGAGTAGTTATTTGTCTATGTAATTTGTAGATCTATTCTAAATAATGAAATAACTTACTTAATCTATTTGCACAGACTCTCGATCCTACCTCAGAAGTGAGGAATGAATCATAGTTTCTCAGAAACTATCAATCTCCACAGCTTCCCTGGCAATATCGAAAGTAAACTTAACTAAAAAGAAGTGATTATCTACTCTATTTGATATATTTCTAACTTTAGAACTTTGAAAGCTAGAACCTGGATTCTGCAGAACAGTGGCGAATCCAATGGTGTGTGTGATATTGTCCCCTTAGTGTGATCTCCTCGTTCCTTTGTGTTCACGTGAATCCACAAAAGCTTGTAGTGCTAGCATCAACAAAATTAGATTTTGGGACAAAGGCATCTTAGAATGCAGACTGAATATAATGCGAGTAGGAGAGGGATAGAGCAAGAGTACATAGCTTGACTTATGCAATTCCTAACGGGATTTATCGTGCGAGTCATGCAACATAAAGCGTCCAGAACCTGAAACTATCTTGTTTTAAGGAGCAAAACCTGCAACTTTAATGTCTTCCTAAGCTATTCTACTCTAATGGATTGGGTGAAATAACAACACTGCTTGCACAAGATGCATATGTGGCTTACCAACAGCTGAAAAATGCTAACTAAACATGCAAAGAATTGAAAACTATGGCTTCTAAGAAAAATAATAAACTAAAACTATTGAAAATGAGAGTATGAGAAGTGAATGAGGGGCCAGTCTATTTGTTTGTGCACAAACCATTTATTTATAGATTTTCATTCACCCAAAGATCAAAACAAAACTAAACTCTAAAACTATAAACAATGGCCAAACACTATTCCAGGGGACCAAAAAACATAAATGCAATCCCAAGTTGGCAAAAAAAAAGGTTGGTGAATCATTGATTTTTACGTGAGTCACATTAAAAACACTTTCTAGAAAACGCGTAAAGGACTGCCGCTCTGAGCAGGGCGGCGGTTACAGGACCACCGCCCTGATCAGGTTGGCGGTCATGAGACCGCCTGCCCATGCAGGGTGGCGGTTTCGTCACTGAAGAGCAAAAAGGCCAAGAAAAGAGGGGAAAAGGGTAAAAACAAAGGACGCAGGGACTAAATGGGGCATGCGGGATGTTAATGCATACTTGGAGATCTTTTCCGGATTCTGAACACCTTGCGAGGAGACCTGTATCATCATTGGGGAACTTGTCACATTGTTCCGGTAGTATAGTACCTTACAATTTTTGAATACGTTCATATTGCCCCCTTAGAGAAGAATTTTAGCCATGGAGAGGCGTAAAATGGTGGGTCCGAGTATGGCAGTCCTGAAATGGGAAGTTAGAAGTTATACCTGACACGTCCGTGTGTTGACATGATGCCATCCAAAATTCCCGCTACCTGCAAAAATGAAAAGAGAACTCAAGTGCAAATAGATACAATAGTTTGAAAAATAAATGCTAAGAATAATAGGGAATGAGAACGTACCATTTGTGTGGGGATAGGAACTTACCTCCATCAGCGCTCCAAAACCTGTGAAAAAGTCATTTTAAAACGAAACAGAGTGCTATATGTATGAAAGTGGGCCCATTTTCCTATCCATTTACGTGAGTTGATTTGGTTGATTTTGAGCTCTGGGACCCACAGTGACGGTTTCTTGTGTGAGTAGAGTCAAAACATCTACAATGAGATAGTGATCATGCCTCCACGTGTGGAACATCGACCTCAGCGATCACAGGTTAGTTTTCTTCAGTTTATTGTTTTTCACCCCTTAATTTTGAAATGCTAAATACTCTGCAATGGGGGGGGGTCATTTTTGAAAATGCTAGTGTTTAAAAGGTCCACTTAGGGGGGCCACCTACTGGGTAGGCTATGTTTTGAGGTTAAATGGCAATTTTTTGCACTTTTTAGGCCTTTTTAGTTTAAAAAAAACCCGCGTGGGTTTCCGGACCACGACACCGCCGCCCTGCCTAGGGCGGGTGGTTACACGACCATAGCCATGTTCAGGGTGGAGGTTACACAACCGATGTCCTTAAGGTGGCGGTTACAAAACCGCCCCTCTGCTCAGGCTGGCAGTTTCACACAGAATGCAAAAGAAACCTTTTTTTGAAAATGTTTTTGCTTTCCTAGCATTTCTACATGTTTACATGGTTTTTCTCAGTATTACTTGGATGCTAACTTGCTCTGTTTTGTGTGTTTTTGGGTGTATGTAGGTGAGAGAGGAGTACATCTGATGGAGTAGAGAGAGGGAGTGTGATTATCTCCCAAGGGTACAAGATGCCCTCTCACAGGATGAGGAGGACACACTTCAGAGGGCTGGCATACTGCGCATATCGACGTTTGCCTCATGTTGCACCATCTAGTCACATCCTTTGTGACCTATTCTCATACTGGGATGTAGATCGGAACACCTTCCGATTGCCAGGGGTCTGTGGCGAGTGGACCATTAAATTGGAGGATGTCTACCGCATTCTGGGGGTCCCGATCATCAGTGAGGGTGACTCACTTTAGAGACAACAGGCTCACGGGCATAGATTGCACAGTGGGTGACATATATGGGAGATGCAACCATCTCCATGGGGTCGAAGAAGGGGGTGAGAGTTCGATCTATTCCTTCTTTACCCATCCCCGTATTTCGACAGGCCATCACGGAGATCCTTGCCTCAAGATTGATCGGGGACAAGGGAGGGGACACATTATTATACTGCTGGGCCCCCATTATTGCATAGATAGAGGGGCACGGTTAGATATATGCTTGGGGAGCAGACATTCTTGGGACCACCTACCATGATCTATACAGGGTGGTCCGTTTACAGGGGCAGTCATTAAGCCACCCGACTCTAGTCATGAGTTGGGTCTATGAGCATTTCATCCCTTATGGCAGGGGTGTGGAGGTGGCAGATCCTGGAGCTGTTAGGGCAGCCAGATGGACAGACATGTTAGTGCTTAGAGCACCTCATCAGCTAGTTGCCTTCCTTGACTACTGCCGATATGGAAGTGACACCATATCAGACTATGGCGGGCATATGGGGCAAGGAGATTCTTACCTTGATCTCTTGCTCCACCACAGGGAAACTTATTGATAGAGTGGGACGAGTGGAGGTGCACCCCTTTGGCCGGGTTCCTCAGCAGTTTGGCCTACCATATACGGGTATGCTTCCCCCAGTGGCGCCAGTCTACAGATCAGTTCGTGAGGCCAGAGGGGGGCCTAGAGGCCGAGGTTGGACAGTGATTACTCCTAGCTGTTCCTATTGCAGCCAGGAGGATAGTTCATGCTAGAGGGAGAGCCGGTGCGCCTCAGGCAACCTTTACTTCATGGATTACTGCGGGTCCTGCTCATAGTAGTGATGACCCTATAGAGGTAGACTCCGAGTCTAAGGAGTTTATAGGGGGGGAGACAGAGGAGGATACTGAGGACAGAAATCCTAAGTGGCATGACACTCAGAATATCATGCAGGCAGAGAGGGCTGAGTAGAGCGCAGAGAGGGATACTCTAGTTTCAGAGGAGCCACTCTCCCAAGGCCATGGTGGAGAGGATGAGTCCATTGCGGGGAGACACATTGCTCCTTGCCACAAGAGAAGCCCTTCAGTTAGTAGCGGCATCCGCAGCAGGTGCCGGCCCCAGCGACCCATCCTGGAGGCCTGGTGATCCGAGTAAGTTAACCCTCTTCTCCCTTTTAATGTTTATATTGTACACTCTCCTTAGTTTCTATCTTTGTATCTTTTAGTTTCTTGTTTAGTTTCTAACTTCGTTTTCTCCTTTGTTTGCAGAGACTATTGATGAGTGGCAGAATTTGATCCGCAGTGGTATGTACTGATTCCCTGATGATCCCCATGGATAGGACCCGTGCAGAGCTGTCCATAGATGCTGGGGAGCCTTCAGCAGCTGGTAGGCATACCGACGTCTTTGCTCCAATCTGGCATTGTGGCCAAGATGGTATCAAACCCTTCGCACCGAGCTAGCGGGGTACAGGATGGCTGAGTGTCTTATGAGGAGCCGTTCTCGTGGTGAGACTGTGGCTGCTCCTCGGGATCCTGAGCCCTCCGTACATTCAGAGCACGCTGGCGTATCCGGATTCCTAGGCATGGGCGTGCACCTTTGGAGGGGTCATGTAGGGATTGAGAGGCCACTTGGCTCTCTCGTAGATTTTGTTTTATATATTCTTTTTTATATCACGGGCTCTTTGAGCATTTTGACCATGCTTAGTGCATGATGGAATTGTATATAAACAATTGATCATTTATATATATGTATTTATTTTGGATAAAAATCTTGGCACTCATGGTTTGCTTTCTATTTCCAGTTTCCCTATGTATACTACGATGTATGTTTATATGCTTTTTAGAATGTATGCAATGGAGAACAAATGATGTAAATGTTTTTGTTTCCTTTTGTGTGCTTCATGATGCTGATATATGGTGATGTAGATAAAATGTGAGCTTGAATCTTAGCTTCTGTAAGCAATTTTGGATACCTCATGTTTGTTTTGCAAAGTGATGAATACAAACCAGTAAGATGAACAGATAAACTTGCCCCACTCCTAACTCCATGCAACTAGTAAGATGTGAGGGCTCATCACTGAGAGTTTAGAAAGGGCACAAGTTGCAAGGTGTAGCTGAAATGATAGTGATGAAAGACAGACAAAGCTTTGGTGGAACCAAATTGGAAGCTACAAGCTTACTCTACCCGAGTGACTTCATAGTTTAGAATGCAACTTACTTTGCGGTTTATCTAGACTTAGATCCGTAGATGGCCACATAGTAGACAAAATCTGGGTTTTTAGGATTTTAACTCTCTTGGAATTTTGAACATCTGATTCATTTATTTTTGACTCAAAGCTTCAAATTTTGAATTGTTTTTGTATGACCATTTGCATTTATTTTTCAAGAGGACTCCCTACACTTTGCCCCCATGCTACTAGTAAGAAGCGTGGGTTTAACACCATGGGCAAAGCATAGGTGAGTAAGGGCATTTCAATCCTTTCCCAACCCTACATCACTAGTAAGAGACGCAAGCTCATTACCGAAGGTTTGGTGGGGCAAGGAAATGTGTAAAATTTAAAATTTTCTGTTTGATCAACGTTTGACTTGTTTTTTTGAGCAAAACATCAGTATGTTCTTATTTCCAAAGAGATATACATATGGGATAGATGTGACACCATGAAGCTTCTAGAACAAACCATAGGCAAGACACCTGCCCTAAGAAGAAATCAAAGCGAGAATAAACTTACAGATCTTGGTATGGTTACCATTAAGACTTTGTCATATCTAGCTTTATTTGATAAAATGATTCCAAGATAATTTGATGACATCATGAAAATGGAGAGGTATGATTAAAGAGTTTATGCCAACAACATCATGAGTTTGTAATGAATTGCTTTGAGAATAGATTCCTTGATCACCATTTATGTACAGAAACAAGTGGAAAAAATGATCTTAATCTATATGAAGATGAAATGTAAATAGTTATATAAGTAGTGCTAGCTGCTTATGCATAGAACCGCTTGAGGTGAAGGGAATTGACTGTTTTTCCAAATTCCCTCACCTTCTAGCGTACATAAGAGGTATGCACCATTTCCGTAGTCCGTTCATGACTCAGTATGGGCCCAACAATTTGGGCTAGAATTTCCTTCCTTCACCGGTCTTCTTGTCGATCCGGCTGTCTAGGCCTTAGAACTAGATCACCTTCGTATATGTCGCGTTCATAGAACCTTCTTGTTGTATTGCCGGCACATCTGGTCAGCATAAAATCTATGTCGACTGTTCAGCATCTAACCTAGTTTCATCTAGGATTTCTAGTTGGGAAAGACGTGCTTCTCTGTAAGCGTCTTCATCCAGAATCCCTTGTAATGAAATGTGGAGACTGGGTATTTCAACCTCGAGTGGGAGAACTGCCTCTGTCCTCGAACACTAGTGAAAAAGGAGTGGCTCCCGTTGGTGTTCTTATTGAGGTTCGGTGGGCCCACAAGGCCGGATATAACTTCAAATGCCAATCTTGTTTGTTTTCTTTCACAGTTTTAAGGAGAATGGCTTTCAGTGTCTTGTTTGTCACCTCAAGCCTGTCCGTTGGATTAAGAGTAATACAAGGAAGCCGTATGATGGCTTATCTTAAATTTATTGCATAGTTCGTGAACCTTTTCATTCTTAAAAGAAGTTCCATTATCAAAGATAATGATTTGCAGGATACCGTACCTACAAATGATTTGGTTTAAAATGAACTTGGCGATTACAGAACCAGGTACAGTAGAAAGAGGCATAGCCTCTACCCCATTTGGTAAAATATTTAGTGGCCGTGATTATAAAATTATGGCCATCTGTGGATGAGGGAGAGAATTTCCCTATCAAATCTAGGCCCCATGTAGAAAAGGGCCATGGAGTAGTGATTGGTTTCAGAGTTTGTGCCGGCATGTGGATCTCATGGGAGAATTCTTGGCACTTATGACACCTACGTACAAACTCTATTGCGTCATGTTCTAGAGTGGGCCAGAAATAGCCCATTCAATGTATTTTTCGAGCGGTGGCAATGGCCACCGAAGTGGCCTCCACATATTCCACTGTGGGATTCATGGAGAATCTTCTTGGATTCATCTATGTTGACACATCTTAGGAGCATTCAATCAAATGCTTTTCGGTAGAGTACTTGCTCTATTATGACGTATTTGGCTGCAATAATACGTAACCATATTCTTTGTTGCAGTGTAGCTCCTTCTGGGTACGTATGGTCCATGATATAATTAATGATATCAGTGTACCAAGGACACTCAGAGATAGAGGGTCGGGTTTCGATGTAGTATACGCACTCATCTAGAAAATCTAAATCTACTAAATTGCCTCCATCTAATGGGTTATCAGCTAACCAATCCGCAATGATTTGTCCCTTAACCGGCTTCTGATTTACAAATGTTAATTCAAATTCCCCCATTAAGGTTATAAAACGTCCAGCTTTTTTAGACAAGGATTCTGTGTGAGGAAAGTTCGTAAATGGTCCATTTTTACCATGACCCTCGGTTCTTGATTTAACATATAGTGTCTTAAGCGTTTAGTAGCAAAGACTATGGCAAGGCATTCTCATTCTTCCTGTGTATAACGTGTTTCATAGTCAAGTAATGTTCGACTAATGAAATAAATCACGCATTCCTTTTTGTCACTATCTTCTTGGGCCAACATATAGGCCAGCGAGACATCAGTAGCTCGTGAATACAAAATTAACGGGCCGGTCTAGCTTGGGTGGCATTAGCGTAGGTGGTGATAATAGGAAACAATTAACTGCATCAAACGCTTCAATGCAGTCTTTGGTCCAATCAATGCTATAATCCTTCTTGAGTAAATTGTTGATTGGATGAATGGCAAAGCCTAAGTTCGGGATGAATCTCCGGATTACACCCAGTTTTCTGAGAAATGACTTGATTCCAGATTCATTCGAAGGTGGGACCATTTCGAGGATAGCCCCGAATTTTGGTTGGATCAACATCTATCCCTCGTGACGATATGATGTAACCTCGGAGCTTTCCTCCTGTTACACCAAAGACACATTTCTCTGGATTTAGTGTGACTCCATATTCTATTAGGCGTGAAAGAATGACGCGGAGTACTTCTAGATGATCACAACGCTTCTTGGCCTTAGCCAACAAGTCATCTACGTAGGATTCCATGATTTTATGAATTAAATCATGGAATATATATGTCATAGCTCGCTGGTACGTAGCACCAGCGTTCTTGAGGCCAAATGGCATAACAACATAACAATAGGTTTCCCCAAGGAGTTATAAACGTGGTTTTGGCTTGGTCTTGTTCAGATATTCTGATTTGATTGTATCCTGAGAATCCATCCATGAGGGACAAGAGTTCAAATCCAGCTGTTGCATCAACAATGACATCTATGGATGGTAATGGGGAAGTCGTTCTTAGGACATGCTTTGTTAATGTCTCGGAAGTCTATGCAGATGCATATCTTCCCATTCTTTTTTAGAATGGAAACAATATTAGATACCCATTGAGATTAATCGACTGGTTTGATGAACCCTACTTGTAGGAGTTTTATTATTTCGTCTTTCACCATTAGAGCCACCTTGGGTTTCATGGGTCTTGATTTTTGTTTTAACCTAGTTTTGCATCAGGTTTAGTGACAAGGTTGTGCACTGCAATGTGTGGTGCAACGCTTGTAATTTCCTTATAATTAAATACAAAAGCTTTCTGATGTTCCTTGAGGATTTGAGCGTGTATTTCTACTTCTTCTGGGATTAACGAGGACCCTAATTTCAATATTTTTGGTTCATCCTCCGTTCCGATGTTAACATCAATTGTTTCTTCGATTAAAGAGGCATTACCTTCTTCAAACTCAGGTGGGGCTGGAGGTAAATCCAAATCGTCCCCCACTTTCTACCGTGTATTACGCTAGGTTCCATTATGGGATTTCCACAGTAAGAAGATGAATGTGGGATTAAGGACAAATCTATCGTATGATAGGAGAGATGTAGTGCCGCATAGGCATTTAAGTAATCCAAAGTGGCCATATCACTATCAACATGGTCTAGGATAGTAGATTCATTTTTGTTTAAAAGAGAATTTTCCGTTGTCTTTATCAATGGTTCATCACGAAGGGATACTATGAAACGGGTATCCTCTAACTTATTGCTTGGAGTAAAACGTGATGCGGAAGTTTCTATTGAATCAAACGAGAAGATTTTCTTCTCGCGGGATTGTTTCAATTGATATGAAGTGAAATTCTTTGCTTAAATCTAATACAACCTTTTTTGTAAAGCTGTAAATGCTCAGCTTTGGTTTCATATATCTCAGAGACTTGGTTTGCTACCAATTGTGAGTCTCCTAATACTCTGATGTTATTAATACTGATCCTCTTGGCTAAAATGAGGCCAAGGAGGAGGGCTTTGTATTCAGCACCGTTGTTTGTACATTCGAAATTGAGTTTGAAGGCGAATGGTAGGACCTTTCCTTTAGGGGAGGTAAAGATTACACCAGCCCCCGCTCCATAACGGCATTTAGCTCCATCAAAATGGAGAGTCCAATATTTAGCTGGGAATATGGATGCTAGGATATTTGTTGTGTTTGCGCATTCTACTTCCACCATACAGAGATCCTCAGCTGGAAGAGAACCAACACCTAGGGAATTTCCCATGCCCACAAGAATCAAATGGTAGAAACATTGGTAGATCCTGTTCTAGTAATTTAATGATTTTTGCAGTAGTTCCTAATGATACTGTTTTCTACAATGTTAGCCTCACCTTTTGAGGCTGGGATTGTCTTGACTAGATTCATAGTCTCAAGATCCGTTGTAGGTACCAACTTCTCCTCTGGTTTTACATCAGTGGGTTTATTAAGCTGGTTTTTTTGGAAATTACAAATTCCGAGTGCACACCTGGTCTTTTCTTTAAGTCAACTAGGTGTATATTGAAAGGCTTTGGATCGCCTTTGGCTACAAACACCTTTCCTAGATGCAAGAATATTACTTCTTGGAATAACGTAGAAGGGATTGCCTTCATTCGGTGTATCCATGGTTGGCAGAGGATCATATTATAATTAGTTTCCCGATCTATAATATAAAACTTAGTCAGGATTTTTTTGGGTCCTAAGGTGACCGGTAGTATTATAGTTCCAATCGAAGTGGCTTTAAGGCTATCATAGCCTCTCAATGTATTTCGAGTGGTGGAACAGTTTGTTTCCCCATATCCTAACTTTTGAAGGAAAGAGAAGGGGACTATGTTAACTGCGGCCCCATCATCAACCATTGCTCGTTTTACGTAGTTATTATAAACCCATACTTGTAATTGTAAGGCTGGATCGCCTCGGTGTGCAATGTCAGCATCTGTAAGCATTTTACTTATTTAGAATATGAATTCGACATCCTTGTCCAGCTGTCCTGGAGGATGAACATCAAAGTCTACATGATTTACCTATGTTTCAGGAGGTGGAGTGATGTTAATTAAATGACCTAAACCTAATGCTTCTAAAAGAGCAGCCCTGTGAGTAGGAGAGTTTTTTAGTAAGTCTAAAAATGAAATGTGCGAAAAGGTTTTTTTTAGGTCGTTAATTAAATCATAGGCACCCACGGGTTTTTCTACTATTTGTTGACTCTTATCTGTTTCTAGCAGGTGACTTCGGCTTGGTTGAGAAAAATATTCTCGTGTTCTTGTTATAGCTTTGACAGGTAGTTCAACGTCTAGTTCTACTAAACTGACTATCTTGGGTCTCGGCTGATTTCCTAATTGTGGCGCAACTGATGGATTTAGTGAAGTCGAGGCTTCATGATCATTGTTTCCCGTCATTGCACCCTTGTTCGTCCCAGTTGGATTTAGTCTGTTATTATCATGATTTGGGAGTGGATCGTTAAAGATCTTGAGGGGAGCATTCTAAGGGGAAACTGCCCCTGCGAGCGTGCTTGGTGGTGGTGACATGGGATTTGCCAAAAACAAATCTGTGAAGAACTGTCTTTGTTCTTCTGGAAAACGTTGCATGAATTTATTGTAGTCACGGCATGTTCTAGTATCATGACCTCGAATTTTGTGGAAACCACAATATGAATTGGAATTGTAATTCTTGGTTTGTTGGTTTGGTGTATATTGTGGCCTAAAACTCTGATCAAACTGTTGCCTATTAGGATTAAAGTTTTGCATTTGTTGTTTTTGGCTTTGATTTTGGTTTTGATAACCAAATGAGTTTTGGCTTGGCCCTTGTATGGGATTTTTCCGTTGTTGTTGTTGTGGATGGTTAAAATCCACTGTATTGATTGTCGGGGTAAAGTTGTTGTTTCGTTGGTTGTTTGTTTGTGATGGAGTATTGACAAAATTTACCTTTTTGGGCTAGTCGGTTACTCCATCTGTTGTTACACCCCCGATTTTTGTTAAGGATTTTAGGTCCTTGGTTGACGTTTGTGGTGGTGGGATAATTTTTAGTGTTCTAATTAGGGGTGATTAACCTCCCGTTTTCTCCATATGTCTTATGACCACTATCAATTGCTGCTTGATCTATTCGAAGAGCACTCTCTAGTACTTCATCGTAAGTTCGTAATGGGAACTTCTGGACTTCTTCCTTCACTTATCTGATAAGTGAATGAAGGAATAAATCACATAGTTCCATTTGATTCATGTTTAGCGCACTTGCTGAGGAATAAAGGACTGTACGCCACCTTTGGATGAAATGGGCGACAGATTTGTTGTGTTCTTGTTTAATGTGTAAGAACTCCCTGATTCCTGTTCTTAATAGTTTTTTCATGTCAAATGCCTTAATGAATTCTGATACGAGTTGTTTAAATGAATGGATGGAAGCCTCAGGTATTCTATAATACCAATCACGAGTGATGCCTTCCAAAGTTTTGGGGAATATTTTAGCAACAACCCCATCCCAAGGGAGTAGTTCTCGTATGGCTGTAGCGTAAGCTTTGATATGCACGTGTGGATCTCCCTCACCTTTGTACTTGGGTAAATCAGGAAGGGGTCTTGGAAGCATGATGCTTTGTATGGCAAAGTCTAAGGGCTCTTTCAAATATTCTGAATAAGTCTCTATCGCATAGGTTTCGACCATTGATGGTGGTTGCTGAGGGAGTGGTGGGATGGGTTGTTGATATGGCACAAAGTATGTGTTAGTAGGGGCATAAGGAAGTCCCTGTGTTTGAGCAAGCATGCCAGGAGAGGAGAACATATCTCCTTGTGGTGATTTGGAGTACATGTTTAAGTATGACGGGGTATTGTCCAGGAATGGATTGTTTGATACTAGATCGAGAGGGATGGTGTTAGAGATGATGGCCTAGTTGGCGTTTGTTGTGGATACTGAGGAGGCATGCCTAACGTGCCTACTCCTATGAGAAGATATACTTGGCTAGGATGGTGTGGAGGATCGGAACCCCCTGTTTGCATGAATTGCGAATTTTGACTTTCCTGGGCAAGTTCTAACCCTCTCACTTTTTCTACTAACACTGAAATGACTTCATTTGGTGAAGTCACGATATTCTGCCTTGGTGGCGTTTGTTGTATACCATGGTTTTGTATAGGTATGTGATATCTTGCTATGAACTGATCATTATCTTGCCAAGTTTCTCCAAGAGTATTTCCTATATGCAATGGTATAGAGGTATTTTCTTGAAAAGAGACCTCGGGTTGCGTTTGTAAACTCCCTACAGGTGGGTATATACCCTAAGAGCGTTGTTCACTCCTAGGATAATGTATTGACTGTTCATCATCTAAGACCAGGTATGGGTCTAATTATCTACTAATTTTTGGTCTAAGTAGCATCTGAGGAGATGATCCAGATTCTCTAGTGAACGTCATATTATTCGAGCCTGAAGGCTCTGTTTGTTGTTTTTGAGGGGGTTGATCTAACTCCTCAGTTTGAAAAGACGAATTATATCTGATTCTTGGAGTTTGTGTTGGCAACTGATTAGTTGAGTAGTTGTCACCCCATACCGAGAGTGAGGGTGATGATTGTCTATTCTGTTGGGCGTAGTATGCCTCAAGACCCAAGAGGGGTCTTCCATATGCATCGAATCCCGACATATTTGGGGGGTATATGAATACCCGCAGAAAAATGGGAGAGATTGAAAATGATTCATGAAAGCTAATAAGGCAGAGAAGATGAAAAGTAAACTAAACTTGAAAGAAAACGTAGTACTATGACTCCAGACGAGAAAGTAGGAAGTTTACATCAACTTCACTAATTTTGTTTGTTTCACGTCAGGTTCACTAATTTTGTATGCTGGAAAAGCGACAAGAAAGCGTGGGAATCTACAGGGAACTCTTCCGCGAACCCGACCTCCCGAGGTCGTGCTGAGACAACCGGTGGGGATGGAATATGCGTGGGATGCAGACAGACTAGTTAGGAAATCTAATGTCTTCAATACGCACTAGTGGAATTTACGAATCTAAGGCAAAGAAGGCAATTCTAACCTGAACTGGTGTGATAGATCGATCAGCAAGGATGACTGCTCGAAGGCTCCAATCAATATCGAGCTCTGGCGTGATTCGATCTATGGGTTGTGGAATACTTGGAAAATGACCTGGGATAGTTTCGTGTATGTCTCTAGATAATGTCATATGGTGGGTAATGAATACAATCGACTCTACGGACAATTCTCTGGCCTAGTCCAAAATTCTCTAGCTTTGTTAGCCGCTATATCTAGTAAGCATAATTGTTCGACGATGGTGGGTGGAAGTGGAGTAGATCTGAATACTAATATACGTAGGCCAGTTTCTATGTCTGATTGACTTATGGATTTGTTAGGTTGCGGGATTTGTGGATCACAACCGTAGACTCTTGGTTGTTGCAGTCCTGTTATGGTCATGTACGAAATCAAGTCCTAATCCCTAATATCCAATAATCATATGCTTTCTCAGCTTCTATATTTAGGATCAATAACTGTGTGATCTTCTCAGAATACCTCACAGGCGTTCTTGCAACCTGGATTCTTAGGCCGGTATCTATATCTAGAAGAGTGTCTCCTGCATCTAGCTGTGGGACCAAAGGATCACAACCAAAGGTTTGTTCTCTTTCGAACCCTTCTACAGTCATGTGTATGTTTGCCTAGGGTAATCTGTAGTTCGGTTGATTTGACCAAAACGTGTGTGCTTGGTCGTCTTCTATATTTAATCCCCTCAACTGAGAGCCGATCTGTCGTAAATTTTTTGTTGTTTGGAAGATTTGTATTCTAAGATTCTGTTCTATGTCAACTATTGCCGTGACGAGATTGGGTTGAGGCACAATTGGCTCAAATACGTATTCCCTGGGCTCCCTGGGTCCCGTGATTGTCATACAAAACAATAATGTAAATCTAACTGCAACAAAGTAAATTTTAACTACGTGGAATAAACCTAGAACATATATATAATTTCTATTTTTGTATTTTCTGGGAAACTTTTAAGAATTTAAGAAAGCAGCTATTTAAATGTATCTAGAATTTGACAACTAAGATAAAACTTAAAACAAACAAAATAACCGAGTGTAGTTATTTGTCTGTGCAATTTGTAGATCTATTCTAAATAATGAAATAACTTGCTTAATCTATTTTCCAGACTCTCGATCTTACCTCAGAAGTGAGGAATGAATCATAGTTTCTCAGAAACTATCAATCCCCACAGCTTCCCTGGCAATATCGAAAGTAAACTTAACTGAAAAGAAGTGATTATCTACTCTATTTGATACATTTCTAACTTTAGAACTTTGAAAGCTAGAACCTAGATTCTGCAGAACAGTGGCGAATCCAATGGTGCGTATGATCTTGTCCCCTCAGTATGATCTCCTCATTCCTTTGTGTTCACGTGAATCCAGAAAAGCGTGTAGTGCTAGCATCAACAGAAGTAGATTTTGGGACAAAGGCAGCTCAGAATGCAGACTCAATATAATGCGAGTAGGGGAGGGATAGCGCAAGAGTACAGAGCTTGGCTTATGTAATTCCTAGCGGGATTTATTGCGAGTCATGCAACATAAAGCGTCCAGAACCTAAAACTATCCTGTTTTGAGGAGCAAAAACTACAACTTTAATGTCTTCCTAAGCTATTTTACTCCAATGGATTGGGTGAAATAACAGTACTGCTTGCACAAGATGGGTATGTGGCTTACCAACAGCTGAACAATGCTAACTAAACATGCAAATAATTGAAACTATGGCTTCTAAGCAAAATAATAGACTGAACTATTGAAAATGAGAGCATGAAAAGTGAATGAGGGGTCAGACCATTTGTTTGTGCACAAACCATTTATTTATAGCTTTTCATTCACCCAAAGATCAAAACCAAACTGAACTCTAAAACTATAAACAATGGCCAAACACTATTCCAGGGGACCAAAAACATAAATGCAAGCCTAAGTTGGCAAAAAAAAGTTGGTGAATCGTTGATTTTTATGTGAGTCATGTTAAAACACTTTCTGGAAAACGCGTAAAGGACCGCCGCTCTGAGAAGGGCAGTGGTTACAGGACCGCCACCCTAATCAGGGTGGCAGTCACGAGACCGCCGCCCATCCAAGGCGGAAGTTTCGTCACTGAAGAGCAAAAGGCCAAGAAAAGAGAGGAAAAGGGAAAAACAAAGCACGCGGGGCCTAAGCGGGGCATGCGGGATGTTAACGCACACTTGGAGATATTTTCCGGATCCTGAACACCTTGCGAGGAGACCTGTATCATCATTGGGGCACTTGTCACGTTGTTCCAGCAGTACAGTACCTTACAATTTTGGGTAGGTACAGTCACTTCTTCTTCTGTAGCTTCCATGCTTCATTTTTATCACTCCACATATTTTCTTATCTCCTCAACACACTTTTCACCATCAATCTACAGGGGTATCAGGTACACATCTCTTATCTAATTTATGTTAACAAGTATTCACTCAACAACACAAAGTGGGGGAAAATGTAGACACTAAATCACACACTTTGGGTACATTTCTAGGTCTTGATCACATACCACTATTCATATGATTCCTAAGCAAGAAATTACTAATTGACCATTATCTGTAGCCTCCTTGCTTTCTTTTTAGTTTCCTTCTTGTTCGTAAACACCTTACAACCCAGTCTGACTTTTGACACTTCATCTTTTTTTTATCATGGACACTAACACCCAGACAGGACACCAGGGCCAGGTACCCCCATCCCCCTAGGTGCCCTCGGCCACTGTATCTTGCTTGCCTCTTTTGGGCCACTTATAGTCATTGGGCATCTTGGTTTCTTATGGCTTAGCCTTTTAGTTCTTTATTACAAAATTCAAACAAAGGATTCATATAAATACAAATCTATGTACTATAATAAATGACCAAGCACTAAGAATCTACTACCATCACCTAAGGTTGTATCCAAGAGCATTCTAAGAGCATCAAAGCATCCATCTAGTTATCACACAAGGGACAAGAGACTGCATTATTCTGCATACACTTCATAGGAGGGGAAGTTCATATTTACATGCTCACATCTATTTACACCTTCTATATATAGCTATTATTCGTTATTCAAGTGTGTTTGGCACAAGAGCCACCTAGGGAATGATTCTACACACACACATAGAACTACAAGGATTTTAAAAATGTAGTGCAGTTCATAGATCGTAAGTTCACTCATTTGGGTGACCGCTAGGGTCATTTTGACTCCCCATTTGCATCTTTTTATTTTTAGGATTTGATATGTTTTGTGGTTTTGTAGGTGATCTTTCTCTTTGCAGGTTTCATATGAGTTCGTTGATCAACCATGGAAATATAGACGGACAACAATGAAGGGAAGTGACATAGAAGCTACACTGAAGAAATCAATTTTCGGCCATTTTTGTTGTCACGAGCACCCAACAATGATCTATAGTGCCCAGGCGCCCCTGACCTATTCCAACATATTCCAACACTTCTAAAATTTTATGGGTTCAGTTGTGATTGTCTGCCTTCCTGTTCTACTAGTTTTCCAACTCGACATAGTCCAAGATTATTTGTGAATTATTTAAGTCCCTTTTACTCTCTCTTTCACTTAGGGTTTTAATTTTGTCTTGCTTATTGCTTAGGCCGAATTTGTACTTTATTTCTTACTCATTTGTTGTTACATTGCAATATAGGGTTTAACAAAAAATATTCATTTTTGTTAAATCAATTACCTGGTAGATGTGATCCCCTCTCGTTTGTATTTATGCTCCAGCTTGTTGTTCCAACTTCATATTGTTGCCTCGCATACATGAAAATAAGGAAAAGAGATCAATTCAGAGCTCAGGGTTCCAACCTCATTATACTCTTAGATTTCAATGTATATGCATTCAGTAATCAGTTGTAAAAATGAAAACATCATTCTTTTAGATTGCATATCTAAAACTAAATACTGAGAGAATATAGAAAAGCATTTTCAATCATTGTAAATTTTGCGTTCATAGAAAATAAATCTGGCTTAAGAGACCATCAAAGATGGATATGATCTTTCCTTGAGTACAAATAAAGGCAAGATGGGCAGCCTCAAAAATAGAGCAATCCATACATTGTAGGGAACTTAAATGAAGTATTTGGCTATCAAATCAGGTACACTTCCAGAGTTCAACAAGGTGAAGATGATCAAAGAAGAAATGATAATTATCCCACAAAGGTAGAGATACTATAAAATTGATTACTAATCACATTTTGAAATGACTAGAGGGTTCCAAAATGATTAAACAACTCAGTTACAACCATTAAATTATAGTATGAAAACCCCATATTTTTATTAGCTGAGATCGAAAAAAATGCACGAGTTTCAAAATCCATAGTTTAAGCTTATGCAACAACATGGTTTTCAGGAAGAGAAATCTTGTAATTTCATGGAGCTCAACAACACCGTACATTTTGTATGATAGTAAGATATTTCACGTTTAAAAAAAAGCATACTCTAGGCAATTCATGAATTCCCACATCATATTAAGTACAACATGAAGATTCAGCTATAGAATTTATATCACAGGTTCTCTACCAAATCTCCATTCAAAACCTTCAATTATACATTCTAGAGAGTATTTCAAGTATTATTTTGAAATGTACATAGTTTACAATATTTTATCAAGATACTCATTGATACAAAATGCAAGTTTTCAATAGTAATGGTATAGGTTTTCAACAGCATATGGTTTTTCAGCAGTGTAAATTCTAAGTTCTCAAAGTCAAGCTTTTACAAAGGGTGAAGATCTTTATAAAAAATATGGCTAAGCTACAGTCGAATGCAAAACACCAACAAACAAGGCCGATATTTTTCCTTCCAAAATAGTGTACCTAAGTACATATTTTATCATACATATAAAGATAAATTCTTTCCGATTTAAAGATACTACAAATTTTTCTTAGGAACGAATGAAGGGATACAATCATATTAAAAAATCTGCAAAGACCTGTCCTCTATCACCACAGCTAATAGGAAGCTTTCCCAAAGACAATGCTAATGAGATTGAAATTCATGCTAGGATTGAGCAGCAGATCGAAGAAATTAAGAAGTTGGCAGATACAACGGAAATGTCATCACTAAGGACACATTGTTTAATAACTATCAGAAGAATTTGAGAATGACTATTGATGAATTCATAAATAAATGTGAGACCTTTTTATTTTTATGCCATGAAACTACTTAAAATCTATTAAACTGGGAATTATTTTTGCTGGAAATCAACCTAGAAAGGAAAGAAAATTTATGGAATAAAGTCATCAACGTTTTTGGCACAGATTTTCCAGATGTAAACATGCTTATAAAGTTAAAAATAATGACTATGGTCATATATGAAACACTTAGACTATGCCCACCTATCATAATGAAAGAAGGAGAAATGGCCAAGTCATGAAAAATCTAGAACACACGCATCTCGGAATGGAAGGAAACATAACAGCCATGATAAAAAGAAAATAACGACCCACATAATTTTAAAATAATAACACTACCTTCAAAGTGGCGAGCTTGGAGTTTAAGGTGCCGAATTAGGGAAAATAAAGTAGTTGAGCCACATAAGATGGCCAAGTTCCCATCTCAAAGAAAATCCATGAGAGCCACGAGATAGAACAAACATTCATGCCATGGTAGAACAAAAAACAAGCCACAAATGGCACTACGACCAACCAATGTGGAAACCGAGCCAAGTAGTAAATAGAGGATCGTGAAAAAAGTGTACGAGGCATGACACAAGCCCAAAATGCGAACACCAAGCTCATTGAACCCCCAACACGGTAAAATGCAGAGTGGAATCATGGTCAAGGATAAGTGGCTAATATCAATACAGAGTTTAAAGGCCACAAAACCTAATGAGATCTCTAGTAAATTTGATAAAAAATCCACAAAACCGGAGGCTCCAAATGAATAAATGGAGGCCAAGAATTTTAAAAGGATGCAGAGTATCAACGATGGGTTACGATTAAATGGATCTACCTATCCCTCACGCACGTTCGCGGGGGGAATATTTAATTAAAAAGACTCAAAATATTCAATAATCAATGCTGTGGCAGAGTGGCGGGCCTCATGACTTGTATTTTGCAGGTCACAAGTTCGAATCCGCCTATCTCTCTGCAAACGTGCGTGAGAGATAGGCTCAGCCCGATTAAATAATGACAAATCCCATATAAAGTCTTCCCAACTAAAATACGAGATCGATCTCATCAAATAAGCCACGAAGAGCTCATAATAGTAAGTGACCAAGATAGAAAATAACAAAAACCATGACCGGTGCAGATATCGTAACGATCACATCAAACATTTAAGTGCAATCTAGTAAGATGCAAATCTATGTCGCGCTAAGTGCACAACAAAAATCAGCCATACCCAGATAAATGGTGAATGCACTATGAAACAAATTTGAAGCAATATGACCAAACCCTTGTGCAAATGAATACGATCCATGGGAAAAAACAAATAAAGGCCCTCGACGAATCAAAGGGTGAGTCAAATAATGTAGGAAGAGTTACAAGGCTCAAACAAATAGTGAAAAAATGAAGCAAACCCAAGTTAAAGAATCCAAAATGGTGACAAGGGGCTCGAATCATAGAGAAAACTCCAAAGGAAAATATCAAAAAAATGAGTTGTAGCCATGAAAATCACAGGTCATGAAAAATAAGGCAAAATGAGAAAATCACCAATTCAAATTAGGAGAATGTAATGAGCACATAACATAATAGAATCATAGAGAACTAGAAGCTTTAGTCACAAAATAATGCACTTTAGATACTATATAGTCTCGGTCTCATACTACTATGTAGAAGGTTCTTGAGGGAAGAAAATATTAATCAACCCCTGTCTTTTGGCCATCTTCCTTTATTTTCTTTCATCATTCCCAGTTCCCAACCTCTTATACCCACATGCCTAGTCATCTTCCATCATTTCTCATTATTTTACCCTTGACTGGGGCGCCCAAGCTAGTACTAGGGCTCTCATGGGCGCCCTAGTCCCACCAGGGGCATCTCGATCGCATCTCGATCCTTTATTATATTTCCCGCCACCTTTTGGGCACTTTCTATCCATTTTATCTTCTTATCTTTTTGTTAGTCGGCCATTTCAGGGTTAATTACAAAATTAGATCAAGAGAACCCTATAAATATAAAGCTATGAGACCATAATGAAGAACCAAGCACTAGTCACTACTATCATGTACCTAGAGTTGCATCCATTTGGAGATCATTTGCATCCATTATCTCTATCACAAGGACAAGGTTGGTTCATCTGCCTCACATGAGCATAAGGGTAGGGATTCTATTCTATTTAATGCACCATTCTACTACATTTTTACATCTATTTATTTCTCTCTAATTCACAAAGTGCGACTAGCAAAAGAGCACCTAAGGCACATGATGCACACACACACACACACACACACACACACACACACACACACACACACACACACACACACACACACACACACACACACCAGAACTACATTTAGGTCTGAAATGTAGTGTAGTGTTCAGTTAGTAAGCCCACTATTGGGGAAGATTATGTTAGTTCGACCCATTCATTTGAATTCTTTTTTAGTGCTTTGATACTTTTTGTGGTTTCTTACAGGTCTTTATATCATCTTGGATTAGTAGTGACACCTAGCGCAATGCAATGAATCTGGTGTGACACACAACGAGGGTTTTAGATCACCTAACAAACCTGTGAAACTCAGTTCCAGATCTTTTACACATATCAAGGAGCCCATTTTGTAGACCAGAGCACCCATAGGTACCCCACTCCCTCTCTAGGCACTCCAATCTAGCTACGTACCTCATATCCATTTTTTTGGGGCCTCTATAAAGTCGTTCCTACTTCTAGTTTCTCTAGTCACTTCTGCGAAATAGTCCAATAAGCTCTTCAAATCAGCTACGTCACTTCCCTACTTCTCTTGAATATTAGGGTTTATCTTTTCATTAGATTAGTTACTTGGTAATTTTCCATACTTTTTTATTTCATTTATTCATTGTATTTACATGTCGTTCTAGATTAGATTAACTATCCCACATTACTGCATTTTAGTTAATCATTTTGATGAACCCAACTCGATCATTCACACTTCTAGGTTATTCATTCATTTCTTGTCAACCTAGGGTTTGGTCATCATGAGTATCTCAATCAATGATTATTTTCTTGTTAATCCTGATTTACTACATATAATCCAACATTTTCTTACTACCACTCGCATTCTTGCTGACATGCATCCAAAATTGGTTTATTAAGAATTTTTTGATGCATTATCTTCACACAAAGTATTCAAGTTTAACCTTTCTACTGATGTTCACACTTTTGATAATGACCCACCTCTGCATATTATATGTCATATTCATAATGTAGTTATTAAGCACACTTTGATTGATATTAGATATGAACTTAACTTGTGTCCTATGTTATTCCTTAAAGTTTTAGGTCTCTTTGATTGTGATGTTAGTCCATTTATTATTTCACTACGTTCTTATGATGGTTTTATCTATCCATGTCTCAGTCACATTACATTTCCCATCATTGTTGGTCCCAAGACTATACATACTGTCCTTTTCATTGTTGATTTCCCAGTCTCCTACAATTGTCTACTTGGTAGGTCATGGCTTCATGCCATGTAAGTTGTCGCCTCTACCATACATAATTGTGTAAAATTATTACATGAAAGCATTGAGTACATCATTTTTTGTAACTGCGATCCATTCTAGTATTGCGACCAGGATCCTAATACTAGTATTCCTATTCCACACACAGATATTACAAATGATCTCCAACCTATTGAAGCACCACCTCACTTACCACCACTTGATGGTGCCATTTGTGTGATAGATGTAGTTTCTTTTGTGCCACCTACTATTACTACTACCATGATTCCTTATCAGAGGCCTGTCCATTCTATGGAAGTCACTCTATCACATATGCCTTCACATGTACCAGCTACATTAGTGTGTCCATGATTTACTTCCCTGTTCTTCATGAATGACTCATATTGGGAGCATATTCCATTTGATCCTACATGTGATGACACCATATGTACATATGAAGGTTTGGCTCGCCTAGGTTTCACTTTTGAGGATCTCTATCATGCACCACATCCTCCTAATATTTATTATGGCTTTGTTTATATTACTACTACTTATGGTGTGTGTGTCTTTCATCTTACGGTCTATATAACGTGAAATCCTCACTCTTCTCCACTCACATTATGGAAATCGTGACTTGATTACATCGGAGGCACTATTGATCCTAATCATAAAAACATATCTTTCCCCATGCCCTTTAGTCGTGTCTTTATCTATAATAGTTCCTTTCTTGGATATACACATAATCTTACTCATTGGTATATGCATGGTATTTCTCTTCCTCCATTTACCGATGAGTAATATGCCATGGACATGTACAAATTATGCCTCAATGGATCATTACGTGATCAACTAGACACTATTGATTATCAAGTCACTAATGCTTATCAATTCGACTATAATCCTGAGAGAGATGATTTTCTAGATGACATTACATTATTACATTCCTCATCTAACACACTTAGGTGTCATAGAATCCAATGCAACCCACCCCATTCTATCATACTTGCATAACACTACATCACACCCTTAGCATTTATGCATACATCATCATATCATCTACTCATATTTTATCTTTGCATTCTCATAGAGCCATTTCCTAACATACGCATATTCACTCATACTTTAGAGTCGTCATTACCCAATGATACACTCTTGTGATTTGGTCCACACTTGACTATTGAAGTATTACTACACATGAACCCCATACACTACACTATAGACACCACACATTGCGTGTCATATGTCATACTAGTCATCATTATATATATCTCATACTTCTATTATCCACAACTTTTGTGTTATATCCTATTCATCTTACACATTACATACACTATTAGAATATCTACACATATTGCACCACATTCTATACATAGCGTCGCTACTCTTCATCTTGTGTCATATGCCTTACATCATACACTGCGCATCTCCATATCACACATATTCTACCTATTATACTAGTCTTTATCACATATGATTCTAAAATTACATCATCCTATATACTACCTTACTAGTTTATCTACATACATTACATGCCACTCTATACATTACACTTTACACATTCTATACATCACGTATTTACACATTCTACTCATCATATGGTCATCTATCATCATCCATGTTACATACTCTTCTACATGTTGAACTCACTACTTTATGACACACTTTAGTTACTTGGTCCATACTCGACTATTGAGGGTTTACAAATCAAATGGAACTTACATTCATCACACATTCACCATTCGAATTCTTATCATGCGACTTTTCTAGGATAGTGACACACACTATAGGATAAATCATCACTTACTCTATCATCTTATAGTGATATACGCTTTAGGCTACATCACCACTTCCTTTTATGCATCTAGTAGTGATATACACTGTAGGCTACATCATCACTCCTATGTTCATCTTGTCATGATATAGGATTCATCTGTAAGGTTCATGCACACATCATATCTAGGTTACATATCATCACCACACATATACACACTCATCATAGTGCATTAGACACAACACACACTTTAATCATTTCCTAATGACGCACTCTCAATTATGGTTCATTCTTGATTGCAGAGGGAGAAAACCAAATGAACCTTATTACAGACATTTCCATTCAATCCAGGGGCACATGGATCCTACCATTCCATATTGCATTCCATTCCATCTATCCACAACATACTCCATATTAATGTTGTTTTTACTCTTGCTTACGTTTTTTTTGTTCATGGTTGTTGTATTACATGTGCTAGTTATATTATTTGTATGTCATTTAGATATACCATCCACACATGTGTGTTCACTTATTTTTTTAGCTATCATCACAGATACAGGTTTCTTACATGCAACATGGATGCTTTCCTTCTACCCTTCCTAAACTGGTCATTGGGGGCATCCAAATTCATCTCTTCCAAGTGCTATTGTTTCATTCCATACTTAGCACTTTACATTACTTTGTTATACCTACTTTTGAAATACTAGTTATCTTTCTAACATGTTAATGGTGATTTATGTGCAACATTTATTATGCAGGTATATTTGTTTCCATAGTTGTTTGTTAAATTATATGTTATTATTTGATATTGTATGCATGACTTTCCCTTTGTTTGATGTGCACACTAGTTTGTTATATGTGTCCATTATGGCCTTGCATGTATTTCAATATCATTAATGATGTCCCACGTTTGCAACCCGATTTGTGTGGCTTACTTGTCTTCTTGTGTGTTTACATTACTATTTTTCTTGGAATCTTTCACAATGTTTGCATAGATTACACATTGTATTATAAATGCATTCTTGTTCATACTAACACTTTTTGATGGCTAGATTCTTGTTTGTGCATGCCTTAGGTTCTACCAATCCCATTTCTCTTCCCCATGTAGGGCATAGTTTTAGAGTACATGCAGTTGGTCCTCTTTTGGGGTTTCATTCTCCTATCAGTGATGTTGCATGTGCCCCCAAAGAGAGGGGCATCATTTGGGGTTTTTACATACTACACAATGCATTTACACTGGTTTAGTTTAGTTCACTTTCTGCCTTTGACATTTTGGGTTACATAGAGGGAGTGGGTTTAGACCATTCTACAAACCCCATACATAGTGTAAGTTGTAGGACATGGTTTTCCTTGGCATTCTAGGAAGCAGTTAAAGGTTGGAGGATATTATTAAATTCCTCCCTGTACTTCTTCGGCCAGTTGCATCAAATCTCCCAAAAAACTAGGATGTATAAAGATATCTTCACACATATTCAGGGAAGTAGTTAAAGGTTAGAGGATACAGTGGAATTATTCCTTATACTCCTTCGCCCTATGGCATCACATTGCCCAAAAAAACCCTGACAGTATAAGATATCATTTTGCACTCTCTTTTTTGACATGAATCAGGTGCACATCTTCCATTTACATTTTTTATTTGCATATTTTACATTCACATGATTTTTACATACTTTTACATGCATCTTGTACATTACATTTTTACACATACATACATACATATTTGAGTACTTGATTATTTTCTCCTTACAAGTCTGGTTGTATGAGAAACAAGTAGTCAAATGGGGGAAAAAAAAAACAATGATAACAATAACATCAAACAACAAAACTTCGTGGTATCACATACAATACTAACCATGCAGCTACATCACACACATCAACAAATACACACATGCTTCTGCCCTAGGTTCACTCTCATCACATGTTCTTACGCTTTTTCATATTTCGTTCCCATGCTCCACCATCTTTTTTTCATTCAACATTTTTTTATAATCCTTCAGCGCGTTTTATACTACAATATTCATGAAAATCAAGCACACATCTCTATCTACTTTATGTTACCTAGCATTCTGATCACCAACATAAAGCTTGGGAAAAAATGTAGTCATAAAATCATTCACTTTAGACACTATTCAGTCTCGATATCATAGTACTATTTGGAAGGTTCTTGAGTGAAGAAAGTAATAATTAACCCCCATATTTTGGCCATCTTACTTTATTTTCTTTCATCATTTCTAACCTCTTGCACCCACGTGCCCAATCATATTCCATAATTTTGCATTATTTTAGCCTTGACTGGGGCACCCAGGATAGTACTGGGGCGTCCATGGGTGCCTTGGTCCCACCAGGGGTGCCCTGACCCTTTTTTAACTTTCCCGCCACCTTTTGGGAACTTTCTATCCATTTTATCTTCTTATCTTTTTGGTGGTCAGCCACTTTGTGGTTAATTACGAAATTAGATCAAGATAATCCTATAAATATAAAGTTATGAGACCATAATGAGGAACTAAAGCACTAGTCACTACTATCATCCACCTAGAGTTGCATCCACTTGGTTATCATTTGCATCCATTAGTTCCATCACAAGGACAAGGCTAATTTATCTGCATCACAAAAACATAGGGGGGGTGGATTTTATTTTATTTCATACACCATTCTACTAAATTTTTACATCTAGTTATTGTTCGCTACTTCATAAAGTATGACTATCACAAGATTACCTAGGGAACATGATGCACACAAACACACACACACACATAAACTACATTTGGGTTCAAAATGTAGTGCAACACTCAACTAGTAAGCCCATTATTGTGGAAGCTAAGGTTATTCCAACCCATTCATTTGCATTATTATTATTTTAAGGTTTTGATACTTCTTGTGGTTTTTTTACAAGTATGTCTATCATCTTGGATTAGTAACGACACATGGCATAGTGCATGGAAAATATGAGGTCAACACACAATGAGGGTTTTAGATCACCTATTGAACCTGTGAAACTCAATTTCAAACCTTTTACATAGACTAGGGTACCCATTTTTCATACCAGAAGCACCCACATGCATCTTAGTCCCTGATTCCAAGTGATCCAGTCTACCTAGATACCTCCATGAAGGATCAATCCTTTTTAGGACCTTTGTATAGTCATTCCTACTTCCAATTTCTCCATTCAATTCTGCGACATAGTCTAGTGTGCTCTTCAAATCAGATAAGTCACCTCCTTACTTCTCTTGCATATTAGGGTTTCTTCTTTCATTAGATTTTTTTTTAGGTCATTTTCCATTATTGTTTATTGCATATATTCATTGAATTTACATGTCATTCTAGATTAGATTAAATATCCCACATTTTAGTTAATAATTTTGGTGAACCTGACTTGATCATTCACGCTTCTAATTTATTCATTCCTTTCTTGTCATCCTAGAGTTTGGTCATCATGAGCATCTCAATCAATGATTATTTTTTTATCAAGCACTTGATTTACTACATAGAGTCCAACATTTTCTTTCTACCACTTGAATTCATGCTGGACATGCATCTAGACTAAGATTATCAAGCATTTTCTGATGCATGCTCTTCACACATAGTATTCGATTCTAACCTTCCCACTGATGTTCACACTTTTGATAATGAATCCAACCTCTGCATATCATATGGTGTATTCATATTGTAGTTGTTAAGTGTATTTTGATTGATATTATATCTAAACTTAACTTGTGTCTTATGTCATTCCTTGAATTTTTAGGTCTTTTTGCTTGTGATGTTAGTCCATCTAGTATTTCACTGCGTGCTTATGATGGTTTTGTCCATCCATATCTTGGTCACATTACGTTTCCCATCACTATCTGGGTCCCAAGACTGTTCACACTGTCTTTTTCGTTGTTGATTTCCCAGTCTCAGTATAACTATCTAATTGGTAGGACATGGCTTCATGCCATGTAAATTGTTTCCTCTATCATACATAATCCTATGTAAAATTATTACATCAAATCATTATTACACCATTTTTTGTGACCACGGAGAAGATCCATTCTAGTGTTGCAAATGAGATCCTAATACTAGTCTTCATATTCCACAGCATAGATATTACAGACGAGCTCCAACCTATCAAAGAACCACCTCACTTACCACCACTTAATGGTGTCATTTTTGTGATATCATTTATTTTATTTTGTGTCACCTTCTATTACTACTTCCATTTATTCCTTATCAGTCCATATACCTATACCACTTACATTATGAATATACCACTCTATCACATATACCACTTACATTAGTGCACCCACAAATTTATTTGCATTCTCTTCATAAATGACTCATATTGGGAACATATTTCATTTGATCCTACGTGTGACGACACCATATGTCACACATGAGGGTTTGGCCCACCTAGGTTTTTCTTTTGAGGATCTCTATCTTACACCACATGCTCCTAATCTTTATCATGGATTTGTTCATATTATTATTGCTTATGGATTATGATGTCTTTCATCTTACGCTCTATATATCATGCACTCCTCACTCTTCTCACTTACATTAGGGAAATCATGGCTTGATTACATTGGAGGCAATATTGATCTTTATGTTGTAGTCTTATTTTACTGACAAAATCCCAAGGTGCACTAGCACATCACCATTTGGAAGTGAAAAATTGAGTTCTCACCTAAAATGCACAAGGGTACCATGTCCCTCTTTTATTATAGCTTGCTCAAGAAACTAGCATGATTATACAAATATTCCAAATTCATAATATCCATTCAAGAATAAAGCATAACATAATCTAGATCTAGATCTTAACCATATGCAAGATTAACTCATAATATAGTCAAGATCAACTTTACCATGCATGAACTAGTAATAGATGTTTCAACATCAATATCCAGCTTTCACAAAGATCCATTATATTAATTGTTTTAAAACATCGAGAAGCTTCATACATTACTTAAAAATGTCACCATCAGTCATGTGCACTCATAAACCAATGGCATAACTCTATTAAAAAATTTATCTCTTAATACTATGTTGGTCATACATATATATAAGGGTTTCCCTTCACCACCTAAGTACCCTTAAAATAGACTACATGCTAAGAATATGGCATGCGCCCTTACATGATAAATACAAAAGCATGAAATCTTCCCTAATAATATATTATCTAATAATATAACTACATTCTAATCCAATTAATAGGCTCTAAAAATATGCATGTTGATTGATCTTCCACTTGTCCAAAATAGCCTTTACCTGTGCTCTTCAAGTCTTCATACTAAACATGCTCCGCACTCCATGTATATAATTAGTCCTTACACTAATTAACAAATAAGTCATGTCATACTCGCTTTCCCATTATATTGCACCATGTTCCACTATTATTTTGTGTGTACCTAAGTGTCATGTATCCACGTGCCCAATCCTTATGTGCCTTCAATACTTAAGCTATATTTCACCAGCCCAACATTACCCCACACTTTTCCATTGCTTACCCCCGAAAATGGGTAATCATAACTTATCTCTCCATGACAAAGAATAAGGAATCGAAAGTGATAAATGTACAAAATAATGAAATAATACTTGGCACTTTATTCTTCCACATGGAGAATTAACTATGAGTATTCATTTTTAATCAATGACTTCCTCTAATTCATTCAGAACCGATGAGCACCTTAATTGTTTTATCTAGAATGTCTACAAGTACTACTTCTATTTCATGAAAAGTCATGTTCTCACCTTCATTCTACATTACTCTGAGAACATTAGCCAAGCTTGATACCATCTCATCCATGACATCCATATACCATATTATCAGTTTCCCAATTTCCTTGATCTTCTCCTTATGCGGGCCCTAGGCCGATGCAAGCGCATCGTGATTCTCTTTTATCAAAGTTAGCCTCTCCATACGCCCAAGTGTCTCATTGGTTAACTACTTTAAGAACCTCATCCTCTTCGGCCATATTTCTTGTATTTATTATCACATTGGGGGTTGCGCACATATTCAATGCCAAATATGCCTTCTTCAAGTTCATTTCCCAAGGTCTGCTAGTAAAGATTCATAGGTAGTAATCTTGCATGTTACTATGGCCTTGGCCTTCACGAAGCCTATGCTATAGCATCCTTTGGTTTTGGTATACACATGGGTCCCTCATCTAATACCATATTGACTAATGTGCATAAATAATGTAAATTAAGATGAAAATGAATGTGCTGACTTTATCCTTCAAATCTAGCCTCCTCAAAATATCATCCTCTATTTGTTCTACCATGCTGAGTACCGAGTGCGCCATCACCACAACTGATCTCTTTTTCCTCTATTAGGCACTTGATTTTAGTATCTTAAGTCCTTATCATCTAGACAATCCCTTACTAGTGACTTCTTATCCATGTTTCGGCCTAGAAACAATACTGCCTCGTAACGAAGCGGATACTGTTAATCAAGACCATATTAAGAGAAATTAGGATTATCATAGAGGAAATGGGAGATTCTGTTGAATGTTGAGAGTATTACAAAAGTAAAACAAAAAGGGATCTGTCAGGGCATCATAAACAACACCTTCTGACATTTTATACACACAAAAAGAGTTGCGGAACCACATGTATGACATGGATCTAAGGCTTCCCAAGAATAATTTTATAATTAATATTATTGGGCATCACATGGCATTGGATAAGTAGAGTACATGGCCAAAAAGTGAAGGGCTTAGTACACAATACACATTTAGGAATTTTATTAAAGCCATTGATAGAAATAGATGAAGGAACCAAGGAGTCATCAGAAAGGATGATTTGATGAAGGAGTGCTAGATTGTAGATCATTAAGCTGAAATCAATTATTGAATAAATCACATTTAACGCCAACATTATTGATACAAACATGAATATAAAAGGGGGATCATTATCTAAAATAGTTTAAGAAGGAAGTTCAACAGATGTAAAAGTAATATGTTCTTCATTGCAAAATAAATAAGTAGTAAAATTATGATATACATATTAAGGAGAAGTATGAGAATAAATTCAAGCATTACCTAAAAAAGATATAACTTTATTCTCTCAATCTGAATTATCCTACAAGAAGGTTGGGATGGAAACACTTGTGGTGGGATAATCCTGAGGTATTGAAGCTAGACATGAAGGAAATATCAGAGAGTGTTCAATTTCGAGTTCACCAAATTATTTAATTTAAATTGAATCAAACCTAAGTACTGTAGAGAAATTATGTGTAAATGATGAAATATAGAAATGAAACAGGAAAAGTAATATTTAAAATATGAAACTGTTGTATATATCTCCCTCCCGGGTAAATATAGACAAATAGAAGAATATGGAAATAAAAGAAACTCAAAGCCCAATATTTATTACGTCAACACAAAGTGTGAGATTTCAAAAGTCACACCCAAGGAATAGGTTGGAGGTGCACAACACAAAGTGTCGACATGAAAAAATTCGCGCCCAAGGCACAGGTTGGAGGCGCACAACACAAAGTGTCAACATGACAAAATTCGTGCCTAAGGCGTAGGTTGGAGGCGCAGAGCAAGAAATGTCGACATGGAATTTTTAGCACCTATGGTGCACATAAGAGTATGTTGACATGAGGATGGATGTGTCAAGGTGAACCTTTAAGAGGCGCATCTTCAGGAGGCACAACATTTTGAGCGATGACACCCCGACAGAAAGAAAACCCTGACGCAGATATTCAAATGGCCATAAATTTTCACAGGAAGCTTGGATTTACACAAGGTTGGACTTTTTGGAAATATTATGAGGTCCCTTGTCCAACTACAACTGGATATTGTTAATTGGGTGGGAAAAATTTTTTCAATAATGCAAAATATAATTCACCATTTTTTGGGTTTGCTAGGGTTCTCACCTACCCACATAATGTAAAAAATTAAATGCAACCTAGAGGTGGTTGGGGTAGATTTGGATTTCCTCTCTCTTCCCTCTCTCATTCTTCCTATAAATTTTAAGGAGGGGCTTCTTTCTAAAGGTTGGACATTCTTGTTTTGCCCCTCCCTTCTTCTCTTTACAAGTGAATTTGTGGAGTTCAAACCTCCCATCTAAAACTGTAATGCAACTTTTCCTCTTAGAATTTTTTAGTGTATCGTGTCAATATTTGGAGAAAATAATGCATGTTTGTGGATGAAATCCTTTTCATTAAATTTCAATTCTTCTTCCTAAGGCTCTTTTGCATCCTCGGTGTGCTCTAGAGTATTTGGCACACTATCCTATGATTTCTCACCTTGCATCGTCCTTCCAAGGGATGTATCTGTGCATTTTCCTTACTGGTTACGTCTTAACAAAATAAGTCCTAGGTGACCTCCTAAGGGGTTCTGATGGCCCCACAGCTTTATTCCTTGTCTTTTTCAGTACTCTTCAACGCCCTGTTATGATTCTATCTCTACATCGTTGGTTCCCACTACTTCTTCTTTCTCAAGGGGGTATGATTGGGCACTCTTTTCTCACTTACTGTTGGTTGTTTCTTTCTATACTCAAAGACACTTTTGTCTTCTTTATCTTGTTCCTACTCCTTTTATTCTTCAAGGGGAAAAGTGTCATCTTCATCTTGTAGAGTGCACACTATATGTTTCCCATTGGGTGGCCCAGGGAGCTTGAATTCATCTTCAACATACTTCCCATTTTCCAACTTGGCCTTACATAAATGTACACAAGTGTTTCCCTAGACTTTCCAATTGTCAAAATCATAGCCTTAATATTAATATCATTTAATATCAATTTCTCAATGTATGCAGACTTACTTAGGTAAACGTAAGTTTTCGTGAGTGTGTGGTAGTCACAATCTACCTTGTCTGTATTAAATAGAATCCTTCACACATTGAAGAACCTATGCACTGATTCCTAGAAGTAACACGTAATGAACACATATGGGATATTACACCAAGGGCTCAACTTTCCATCATTCAACCTAAAACTCACTATGCAAATTTGCTGGTATACTTAAAATTGCACCTGTTTTCTCCCAATACCGAAAGAATATCCTTAGGTATTCTCCATTCCTCCTCAAATGTAGCACGTAAGTTCTCATACCACAATTTTGATCTCACAAATATTCTACATACTATATTCTACATCACACATATTCAAACATATTCTATATACTATACTAGTCTTCATCACATATGAGTCTAGCATTACGTCATCCTACATACTACGTTACTAGGCTATCTACATACATTACATGCCACTCTATACATTACACTTTACACATTCTACACATATTGCATTGCATTCTACACATCACGTATTTAAACATTCTACTCATCATATGGTCATTTACCACCATCCATATTACATAATCTTCTATGCACTGCACTCACTACCCTATAATGCAATTTAGTTCCTCAGTCTATACTCGACTGTCAAGGGTTTACAAACCAAATGGACCTTATGTTCATCACAAGTTCACCATTTTAATTCTCATCATGTGACTTTTCTAGGATAGTGACACACGCTATAGGATAAATCGTCACTTACTCTATCATCTTAAAGTGGTATACGCTTTATGCTACATCACCACTCCATTTTATTCATCTAGATGTGATATATGATTTAAGCTGCATCATCACTCCTACATTCATCTATGCTCATGATATACACCTCAGCTATAAGGTTCACACACACACACATCATCTCTAGGTCATATATCTTCACCACACATATACACACTCATCACAATGCGTTAGACAACACAACCTTCAATCATTCCATGATGGCGCACTCTCATTTATAGATCATTTTTCATTGCTGAGGGGGAAAACTAAATGAACCTCACTACATGTATTTCCATTCATTCATGGGGCACATGGATCCTACCATTCCATCTTGCATTAATTTCCATCTATCCACGGCATACTACATATTATGGTTGTTTTTACTCTTACTTACCATTGCTTGTTCATGGTCACTTTATTACACATGCTAGTTAGATTACTTGTATATCATTTAGATCTTACCATCACACAAATTTTCATATATCAGGCACTGTATCTAGATTTCATTATAGATAAAAGTCTCTTATATGCAAGGTGGGGCATGTTTATCCTTCTACCCTTCTTACAGGTAGTGGTCGTCATAGTGCTAGCAATCCAAATAGGTGACAATAGTTCTCTTGGAATAGTTTTATCTACCCAAGTAGCTTAGGTTTCTCACTCCATTTGGTCCCCTCAAGAAATATGGACCAATACCTACTGACCTATGGATGTTTTATAACTTACTGAGGGACTTCATCTACGGCCACCCTTCAGCTATAGTTGTTTTATAATCAAGTATAATCAGGAACTTTCTAGGTACAAATATAAATGGAAATGATGCCGGATGCAATGTTAGAGAGATGGAAAAATATCTCAACGGCAAAAGCTACATATCGGGATTGCACGAGTTTTTGGAGGCCATAATTTAAAATGTCCGGCATGGAGATCATAGGACAGCTAGGAGCTAGATGAATTCAGTGAATAGGATGATTCAAATCTTACATGACTGGTATCGATGAAGGTACATTCCCAGGCAAAAATACCTCATGACTAAGCTTTAAATTATATATGGGTTCTCTTAAGGTCTAGAATAATTTGTTACTTTCTGGGTTTCAAATGCCTCTCTAATAGATTCTAATAAGAATGAATTTTTTTGGGAATAAGTTTACAAAGACCCTGAAATCCCAAACTTGAATGGCTCCGATTATAAACATGTCTGAAATCATGACCAAGTCTGAAATTTATGCACCTTTTGGGTCTATAAAATGGAGTCTGAAAGGATTTCCATGGGCGTTAAGGGATGAGAATTGAAAGTGTTGTTAGAATGAAAACTCTACTTTAAACTCCAAAGGTACTGAATTTACACTTAGTATATCTATCAAATTACATAGTATCATTAACATATATTGTATAAATTCAGAGTTTACTCATTTTTTTTACCAGTCCATTTCTAGATGATAAGTGGAACTAAAATTCGTTTTGAAATCCAAAAAGCGTGTTATAACACTCTAAAAACTAGAAGTAAAGAGTTGGTTTCCAAGTCATACACGGTGGATCACTTCAGAAATTCCATGTAACTCTCAAGCAACTGCAAAACGATGAACAGTATTTCAACAAATCCTATATGGAAAGTATCCATCCTTTCGAATTTCCTAGAATTTTGGACTTTTGGGTATCACCTTGGTTAGACTTGTCTACGTACCAACATAGTAGTCATGGATATGATGGTACATACTTCCGAAACCAAAATGTCTGAAAATCCAAATTTTAGGATGATATCCCAGGTTACATCCCTTTCGGAATGTTGTAAGGAATATCAAAAATTCCTCTAAGATGCTAATGTTGAGAATTAGCTTGCTAACATTCCAAACAGGCTTTCTTAAAACCATCCTACTTATTTTCTCGGATCTTGGCACAAGAAAGGGATTTAAAAAAATATTTTCAATCTCCTGAGTGCACATTTATGACTCTAGTTATGAGAATTTAAATGAGGAGCCTCCTAAAATTACCTCAAAATGAAGAAATACATATCACCATTATATTGAAATTGGAACATAAATCCTTGTTATTTACCAAAATAATGAAGGAATGGGCTTCCAAGGAATAACCGAAAACAATCCGATTTCTATTAGACGCATGGGTTTAGCTAGTTCCACACTATTACTTCCTAGTAAATGAATTCAATTCATTGGAGGTTGGTTATAATACTAATTTTATAAATTCTTCTATCTCCTTCTCTGATTCTTCATAGGGATTGGAAGCAGGGGTAATAATTTCTACTGAGATGCATTTTTCATTGCGCCCAATTCTCCTTCTTCTATTATGTATGATAGTGATCCATATCATGGATTCTCTTAAGAATTATACCCATCTAAATTTATGGGAATTTAATCTTACCTCTTGAGCCATTATAATGCACTATATCTAAACCTTTATGGTTAGTTCTAATAATTGAATTGTTTGTGGATTATCATAAAATGTTTGTACATTTTCAAAGTGTGCATCTACCATAGAAAATCTCATTACAATCAGGAGGCATCTATGCATGGTTTTCTCGTGATTACATTTTAATGGTCCTTGAGCCATAATGGAAAATCAACTTGTTCAACATTCCTAATTCAGTGTATTACCCCAGAATCAGTTGAAGGTTTATATTCTTGCAAAACATTAAATATCAACCCTTTGTAGGTAATGATCAATATTAGAGTAGGTTTTCGAGTAGACTCTCTACAATTTGAATGTGTGCATCAGAACAGAGGAATAGGAACCGTATGTCATCTAGATAGCTTTCTCGATTGCAAAGTCCCACACTTTGGGAAAAGATCCATGTTATGCAATCACACTGATAGCTCTAACCCATCGAGTTGCATACATTCAAGGGTGTTGTGATTACGCATCAACACTTACCACTTTACATTACTTGGTTATACCCACTTTTGACATACTAGTTATCTTTCTAACATGTTAACAGGTGATTTATGTGCAACATTTGTTATGTAGGGATATCTACTTCCATACTTGTTAATTACATTGTCTTCTATTATTTTTTATTGAATGCAGGATTTCCCTTTATTTGGTGTGCACACTTATTTATTGTATGCATCCATTATGGCATTGCGTGTTTTGTGACATCGTGAGTGATGTCCCATATTTACAGCCCAATTTGTGTGGCTTACTTGTCTTCTTGCGTGTTTACATTACTTCTTTGTTTGGTAGCTTTCAAAATTTTGTGTAGATTACACATTGTCTTATAAATGCATGCTTATTCATACTAACACTTGTATTTCATTAGCTTCTTGTTTGTGCACACCTTAGTTTCTACAAAATGCATTTACATTCCCCTTGCAGGCTAGTGTTTTAGACTACATGTGGTTGGTCCTCTTTTGGGTCCAAATTCTCCTATCAGCGATGTTGCATATGCACCTAAAGATGGGGGCATCATTGGGGGTTTTTACATACTACACATCACATTTACAACGGTTTAGTTCAGTGCACTTTCCTCGGCATTTTGGGTTACATATAATGTGGCTTTTACAGGACATTGTAGTCCTTAGCAATCTGGGAATTAGTTAAAGGTTGAAGGATATAGTGGAATTCCTCCCTATAATTCTTGGGCCAGTGGCATCAGATCACACAAAAAATTGGGACGTACAGAGATATTTTCACACACATTTAAGGAAGCAATTAAAGTTTGGAGGATATAGAGCATCAAGTGTACATATTCCATTTAGATTTTTCATTTATCTATTTTACATTCACGTGATTTTTACATAATTTTACATTTTTCTTTTACGTTGCATCTTTACACATACATATACATACATATTTGACTACTAGATCATTTTATGCTTGCAGGTCCAACTATATGAGAAACAAGTAGTCAAATAGGGGAAACAAAAACAAAAACAATGACATCAACAATAACACTTCATGGCAGCACACACCATACTAGCCATGTAGGTACATCACGAACATAAGTAGCTACACATGTGTTTCCACCCTAGGTTCACTCTCATCACTATTTTGCACCTTTCATCTTTATTTTCCACCTTCATCATCTTTTTTTCATTCCACGATTTTCCTAATCCTTCGGCACATTTTCTACTACAATATTCATGGAATTCAGGTACACATCTCTATCTAATTTATGCTACCAATATTTCCACTCACCAACATAAAATTGGGGTAAATGTAGTCAAAAAATCATGCACTTTAGACACTATTTAGTGTCGGTCTCATACTACTATTTAGAAGGTTCTTGGGTGAAGAAATTACTAATTAACGCATGTATTTTGGCCATCTTGTTTTCTTTTTTCATGTTATTCCCAACTTCTTGTACCCACATGCCCAGTCAACTTCCTTCAATTCATGTTATTTTAGCCTTGACTGGGGCACCCATGGGGGCCCTAGTCCCACCAAGGGCACCTCAATCCTTTTTGAACTTTCCCACCACCTTTTGGGCACTTTCTAGCCGTTTTAACTTCTCATATTTTTGGTGGTCGACCAATTTAGGGTTAATTACAAAATTAGATCAAGAGAACCCTATAAATTTAAAGTTATGAGAACATAATGAGGAACCAAGCACTAGTCATTACTATCATCCACCTAGAGTTACATCCATTTGGAGATCATTTGCATCCATCAACTCCATCACAAGGACAAGGTTGGTTCTTCTACATCACACAAGCATAGTAGGAAATATTCTATTCTATTTCATGCACAATTCTACTACATTTCTACATCTAGTAATTGCTCACTACTTCACAAAGTGCTACTTGCACAAGAGAACCTAGCACACATGATGCTCACACACACCTGAACTACACTTGGGTCTGAAATGTAGTACAATGCTCAGTTAGTAAGCCCACTATTGTAGTAGTTGAGGTTAGTCTGACCCATTCATTTGCGTTCTTATTTTTTTTAGGGTTTTTATACTTATTGTGGTTTCTTGTAGGTCATTTTAGCATCTTGGATTAGCATCACAACCTTGAGTAGTGTAGTGAATCTGATGTGACACATAGCGAGGGTTTTAGATCACCTACCAAACCTATGAAACTCAAGTATGGACCTTTTGCGTATACCAGGGCATGTATTTTGGAGACCAAAGTGCTTGCAGGTGCCTCAATCCCTCTCCTAGCACTCCAATCCAACTAGATAGCTTGGATCCATCCTTTTCAGGCCCTCTTTACAGTTGTTCATGCTTTCAATTTCTCCAGTCACTTCTCTGACATATTCTAGAGAGATTTTCAAATTAGCTCAGTAACTTCCATACTTCTCTTGCATATTAGGGTTTCTTCTTTGATTAGATTAGTTATTTGGGTCATTTTTCATACTTGTTTTTTGCATTTATTCATTGTATTTACATGTTATTATAGATTAGATTAATTGATTTAATAAATTTTGGGATATGGGATAGTTAATCTAATCTAAAACGACATGTAAATACAGTAAATAAATGTAGTATATAAATATGGAAATGACACAAGTAACTATGAAAATGGAAATTCTAAACCCTATGCTTCCAATTTCTCCAGTAACTTCTCTGACACATTCTAGAGAGCTTTCAAATTAGCTAAGTAACTTCCATACTTCTCTTGCATATTAGGGTTTCTTCTTTGATTACATTAGTTGTTTGGGTCATTTTTCATACTTATTTGTTGCATTTATTCATTGTATTTACATGTCATTCTAGATTAGATTAATTTATTTACTAAAGTTTGGGATATGGGATAGTTAATATAATGTAGAATGACATGTAAATACAGTAAATAAATGTAGTATATAAATATGGAAATGACACAAGTAAATATGAAAAAAGAAATTATAAACCCTAAATTACGAAGAGAGTTAGAATGAACTCAGTTGATGAGAGGAGCTCGTTGGACTATGTCACAAAAATGACTAGAGGAACAAGAAGTAGGAGTGCCTATGCAGAGGTACCAAAAAGGATGGATCCAAGCTATCTAGTTGGACTTGAGTGTGTGGAGAGGGACTGGGGCACCTGTGGGACCTATGCTATGTATAATGGGTTCCCTGGTCTGTGAAAAAGGTGTAGAATTGAGTTTCACATATTCGAAAGGTTGTTTGAAATCCACACTATGTATCACATCAGGTTCGATACACTGCTCTAGGTGTCGCTAATAATCTAAAATGTATAGAAGACAAGTAAAAGAATAGAAAGTAGTATCAAAACCCTAAAAAATAATGCAAATGAATGGGTGGGAGTGACCTCAGCTTCCATATTAATGGGATTACTAACTAAGCACTACACTATATTTTAGATCCAATTGTAGTTTTGGTGTCTATGTGCATCATGTGCCCTAGGTGCTCTTGTGTCAGTCACACTTTATGAAGTAGAAAACAACAACTAGTTATATAATTTAATAGAATGGTGCATGGAATAGAATAGAATCCATCCCCTATGTTTGTGTGATGCAAATGAACTAGCATTGTCCTTGTGATGGAGCTTATGAATGAAAATGATCCTTAAATGGATGCAAATATTGGTGGATGATAGTAGTTACTAGTTCTTGGTCCCTCATTATGGTTTCATAACTTTATATTTATAAGGTTCTCTTGATAAAAATTCATAATTAACCCCAAAATGGTTTACCACCAAAAATATAAGAAGATGAAACAGCCAAAAAATACCTAATAGGCGGGGTAAAAGTTCATAAAGGATTGGGGCACCCACGGTGTGACCAGGGTACCCTAGTACCAGTTTGGGTGGCCTAGTCAAGGCTAAAATGATAGAAGATGATCGAAACAGACTGAGAATCCATGCAATGAAGTTCGAGAATGACCCCAGAAATTAGATAAAAATTTCCAAGAGACATGAATTAACTAGTACTTTCTTCACTCAATAACCTTCTAAATAGTAGTTTGAAACCAAGACTAAATAGTATCTAAAGTGCATGATTTTGTGACTAAATGTTTCCCCCATTTTATGTTGGTGAGTGGAAATCTTAGTAAGATAAATTAGATATATATGCGTACATGATGTATATGAATATTGTAGTAGAAAACACATCGAAGTGCTAAATAAAGCATGGAATGAAAAAATATGATGGAGTGAGGAAACTAAAGATGAAAAAACACAAAAAAAATGATGAGAGTGAACCTAGGGCGGAAACACATCTGTAGTTGTTAATGTGTGTAATGTACATACATGGTTAGTATGGTGTGTGTTTCCATGAAATTTTGTTGTTGGCACTGTTGTTTTTGTTATTGTTGCCCCCATTTGATTTTTTGTTTCTCATACATCCAAACCTATAAGGAGAAAATGATCAAGTATTAAAATATGTATCTATGTGTAAAAAATGCAATGTGAAAGATGCATGTAAAATTTTGTAAATGAAAAATGTAAATGGAACATGTGCACTTGATCCATGTCGAGAAAGATAGTGTAAAAGGATATCATGTATTGTCACTATTTTTTTGGGTGATATGACGCCATAGGCTGAAGAAGTTTAAGGAGGAATTCCATTGTATCCTCCAACCTGTAACTGCTTCCCTGAATGTGTGTGAAGAGATCTATGTACGTCCTGGTTTTCTAGAAAATCCAATTCCACTGGCCGAAGTAGTGTACGGAGGCACACCCACTATAACCTCTGAGCTTGTAATTGTTTACCAGAATGCTAAGGACACCATGTCCTATAAAATATGTTGTGTATGGGGTTCATAGAATTTTTTGAAACCACATGTTGTATTATAACCCACAATGCCAAGGGTGGAAACTGTACTAAACTGAAATGGTGTAGAAGTGTTGTGTAGAATGTAAAAACCCCAAATGATTCCCACCTCTTTGGGGGTGCATGCAAAGTTGCTGATAGGATAATGCAGCCCCAAAAGAGAACCAACTACATGTACCCTAAAACTCTTCCTTGCATGGGAAGGGAAAGTGTTTAGTAGAAACCAAGGCACACACAAATAAAATGCTAGCCAAAGACAAGTGTTTGTACGAACAAGCATGCACATAGAAAACAATGTATAAGTTTTGAAGCAAAGTAACAATGTAAACACACAAGAAGAAAAATTAAGACACACAAAGTGGGTGGAAAACATGGGACATCACTCATGATGTCACAAGACACATAAGGCCATCATGGCCACCTACAAACAAGTTTGCACACCAAACATAGGGAAAGGCCCACAAATAAAACAAAACACTAGCAAATAATGTAACAAACACGTATGGAAGAAAATATCCCTGTAGAGAAAATATTGTACATGAAGCACCCATTATCATGTTAGAAAGATAACTAGTATGTCAAATGTGTGTATAACCAAGTAATGTAAAGTGCTAAGTATGAAATCAAACAATAGAACCTAGAAGATATTGATGTAGATGCCCCCAATGATGAGTGTAGGAAGGGTAGAAGGCGAGAATCCATGTTGTGTGTAAGAGACCTGTATTTGTGATCACATCTAGAAAAATACGTGAACGCACATGTGTGGATGATATAAATAAATGACATTCAAGTAATATAACTAGCATGTGTAAAAAAAGTGACCATGAACAAGTAAAAGCAAACAAGAGTAAAAGTAACCATAATATGCAGTATGATGTGGATGGATGGAATGGAATGAAAAATGGAGTGATAGGAGCCACATGCCCCCCAAGTGAATGAAAATGTATGCAGTGAGATTCATTTGGTTTCCCCCCTTAGCAGTTAAGAATGAACTATAAATGAGAGTGCATAATCATGAAATGGTCGAAGTGTGTGCTTCACACATTGTGATGAATGTGTATATGTGTGGTAATGATATTCAACCTAGAGATGATGTGTGCATGAACATTATAGTTGAAGTGTATATCATGACAAGATGAAAGTAGGAGTGATGATGTAGCCTAAAGCATATATAGATACTACATGAATAAAAGGGAGTGGTGATATAGCCTAAAGTGTATACCACTAAAAAATGATAGAGTAGGTGACAATTTAGCCTATAGCATATGTCATTATTCTAGTAATGTCACGTGATATAAGGTCGAATGATGAACATGTAATAATGATAAGGTCCATTTTATATGTAAACCCTTGGAATTCGAGTATGAACTAAGGAACTAAAGTGTGTCATAGGGTAGTGGGTGCAGCGCATAGAAGAGTATGTAATATGTGTGATGATAGATGACCATATGATGAGTAGAATGTGTAAATACAGGATATGTCGAATGCACTGCAAGATGTAATGTATAGAGTGGCATGTAATGTATGTATATATACTAGTAGTGTAATATGTAGGATGACGTAATGCTAGAGTCATATGTGAGGAAGACTAGTATAGTTTGTAGAATATATGGATGATATGGAGATGCACAATGTAGACTAAATATATAATGTAGGATGTAAGATGTAAGATGTAAGATGTGTGAATAGATGAAGTGTGTAGTAACTTTTGTGTAATGTTTGTGGTTCATGTGTAGTAAGCCTCAATAGTCAAGTCTTAACCGAAGCACAAGAGTGTGTCATTGGGTAATGACGATGCGACACCATGTGATGAGTATGCCTATGCAAGATTATGGATGTATGAAAATGCAAAGATGAGATATTCACCTATGCTATTATAATTATGAGGTAGGGGGATGTGTGAGTGATATTCCCTCCCAAGTGAGTGCAAGAAAATCATATAAATTCATCTAGAATATCATCTTCCTTTAGGTAATAATCGGATGGATAAGCATTAGTGAAATAGTAACCAATAGTGTCGGGTTGATCACGTAATTAGCCATTGAATCATAATTTGTACATGCCCATAGCATACTCCTCATTGTTGAATGGGGGAAGTAGACAACCGTGTGCATACTGATGGTTAATATTCTGTGTATAGCCAAGAAATAAACTATTGTAAATGAATATGTGCCCAAAAGGCATGGGGAAAGAGATGTCTATATGATCAGGATCAAGAGTGACCCTAATATAATCAGGCCATAATTTCCCTAATGTGAGTGAAGAAGAGTGAGGAGTTCATGATAGATGGATTGTAAGATGAAAGATATGCAAGCCATAAGAAAAAACAATAGTGATAAAGCCATAGTAGATATGAGGATCATGAGTAGGAGGTTGAAGGTCGTTAAAATAAAAACCAAGCCGAGATAAACCCTCATCTGAACATATAGTAACATCGCATGTAGGGTGAAATGGAATATGTTCCCAATAGGAGTCACTTATGAAGAACGTGAAGTCACTTATGAAGAACGTGAAGTAAATGTTTGGCGTGTTGATGTAGGTGTTGTAGGAAAAGGTGTGGGTGATAGAGCGATGTCCATGGACTAGACAGACCCTATTATAGAATCATAGTAGTAGTAGTAGCAGGTGACATAGAAGGGACTGCATCTATCATGCAAATGGTACTATCCAATGGTGGTAAGTGAGGTGGTTCTTCCCTAAATTGGGAATCATATGTAATATATATGTGTTGAATAGGAAGGCCAATATTCTGAGCTTGGTCGTAATACTAGAATGGATCGCAGTCAGAAAAATGGTGTACTCAATTCTTTCATGTAAGAATTTTACACAATTATGTACAGTAGATGCAACATCTTCCATGGCATGAAGCCATGGCCTACCAAGTAGACAGTTGTAGGTGACTGGGAAATCAACAATGAAAAAGACAGTGTGGAAAGTATTTGGACCAATAGTGATAGGTAATGTAACATGACCGAGACAAGGACAGACAGGACCATCATAAGAACGCAATGAAATACTAGATGGACTAAAATCCTGAGCAGAAAGACCCAAAACTTCAAGGAATGACATGGGACACAAGTTAAGTTTAGATCTATTATCAATCAAAGTGTGCTTAACAACTAAATTATGAATACAACATATGATATGTAGAGGCGGGTCATTATAAAAAGTGTGAACATCAGTGGGAAGGTTAAACTTGAATACTATGTGTGAAGACAATGTGTTGGAAAATTCTTGATAAATTGAGTCTGAATACATGTCAACATGAATGTGAGTAGTAGCAAGAAAATGTTGGACTCTATGTAGTAAATCAGGATTGGAAAGAAAATAATCATTGATTAAGATACTCATGATGACACAAACCCTAAGATGACAGGCAATGAACGAAGAACCTAGAAGCGTGAATGATTGATTCAATTTCAACAAAATGATTAACTAAAATTAGGGATATCGAATACTTAATCTAATCTAAAATGGCATGTAAATATATGTTGTCCCCCAAAAACCACTTTTTGTTTTCCAAGTTAAATTCAAAATTTCTAGCTCTCGCCCTCCCAAAGTATTTAAGCCAGGTTGAAAGTTTGAAGAGATAGAAAAATCCATGCCGTAGAGTTGTTTCAAATCCCCAGTCTGCTTGTTTTGATCAATTTTCTGTTTTCCTATCTAGATGTGTGAAAATTTTATTGTTGTCCTCATTTGAATGAAATTTTCAATCTTTCTATGCCCTTGGATTGTCGAACCTTGTATTGTTTTCAATTCCTTGGCTCGCAAAAGAAATTTGAAAATCAGGCACGAAATGGTGGAGTTTTCTTCTTCTCTACATTTTCTCCCACATTCAGGAATGATGGGTGTTTTCTTTCCCATCAAATTTTAGCCCCATCATCCATGGGTACATGGACATACCTAATTAGAAGTGGGTCAATGGAGAAATTTTTGTTTTTGAGCCTCTTTGTAAAAAAGGAGAAAAGTTAAAAAGTGACCCATAGCCCTGATCAAGCTTAAAGAAAAAAGTCAAATCTTGAGCCTGTAGTCAAAGGAGTCAAAGAAGGGAGGTGGACCATCAGGGGTATTTGAGATTTTGAGCCTCTTTGTAATAAAGGTGAAAATTTAAAAAGTGAACCATAGCCCCGATAAGCCCGCAGGGAAAAATTTAAAGGTGAGGCCCGCCGTTGAAAATTCAAAGCGGACAAGTGGGCCATTAGGGAACTTCTGGAAATTTAACCAAATTTCCAAAAGTGAAGAAAAATTTCTAGAATGCTCCATGACTCCACCAAGGTCTCGAGCCTGTCATTGAAAAGTCAAAACGGGAGAGCGGAGTGGCATAGAAATTTGAAGTTTTGAGCATTTTTCTAAAAAAGGTTAAAATTGAAAAAAGTGAGCTGTGATTCCTTCACCACTCAAATAAAACCACGTGTCAGGCCTATGGCAGAGAAGTATAAGGGTAGACCAAAATGTCAAAAAATGCCAATTTTCTACAAAGACATAAAATGCAAAAGCATCCTCCATGCCCGCTCTAATAACTTTCTCCCACATGGACAAATCTAGTTTAAATTTTTGAAGGATTCAAATTCAAAGTTACAAAATGAATGTAACGGCTGCATTATGAAAAATCTGGTTTTTTCACCATTTGCATTTCTTCGTAAATCAAGAATCTAAATGGACGCAAATGATTGAAAAGAAATTGTAAACCGTTTCTTGCTAACAAAGAAGAATTTGTAACCATTTCTTGGAGGAGATTTAATGGCTTCTTCACACCATTTTCGAGGGCTGGTGATTGATCTTGTAAAATCACGAGTGCATTGTACATAGAGAAAACAAAGGAGATAGCTATTTTTCTTCCAATCCCCCCCCCCTTTTCTCAATTTCCTATTTCTCCACTATGTACAACTTCTGATTAAGCATCAATACAAGAAGAAGGATTTTTTAGCCTCTTTGATGAGGAGGTTTTATAAACTTTGAGTTCACAATCTTATCTCATCCTGTTGCCATTTGTAGGGTTGTTTCTTCCCATGAATGCATGTGATGAATTTCCTAACTAGTGTGTGTAGGAATCTGATTTCCTACCTGCAATATTAGTTCTCCTACCTCTTTTCTCACCCCCTTTCCCACTTTCAGACAAATTTCTCTCTTGCAAGTATCTGTAAGATTTTCTGTAGGGCTAGTGGAGTGCCCCTGTTGGATCCCCAGCTGAAAGGCCCCCACAGATATCCACATTTTCTCATGCATGCATTTATGGTAGCTGCATCGGTTAAGTAAAAGTACTTAGATTCCCAGAGCATTGGCAAGGAATCCACAAGTTTTTCCACCAGAAAAATTCCCTTGTCAACAGTTTTTGGTGCCCACCATGGGGCATATTTAGCAGCATCTACACCTAAATATGACCGCAAGGTCAGAAAATTCAAAATTCAAAAAAGAGAAAAATTTCTGTAATTTGAATGGCTATATGAGCCACATGGATTCAAATCATGGCTATTCTAGGAAGCCCTCTTGTTGAAATAATTGAATTGATCTTCCACATCTAATAAGATGTTGCTTCATATTTGAGGGAAGCTATCTGGCATAATAGAAAAAGTTCCAATCACTACTTCATTGCCACGAGAATTCTAGACCTTGAAGAAGAACGCGCTGTTGAATTGGAGAGGAAAAGACAAATCCCAGGACCACAAAGAAGATCATAGATTTTTAAGCTGGCAGATAGAATATTAACTTGGTAATAGAGACAAGGAGGACAAACTAATCCCATTTTTGAGGAACTTCAAAGGATACAAGAGCTACTTGGAATCCAGAGGCTTCCTTTTCAAGCAACCGATCATGTTGGGAACCTGAGTGTTGCCAATAATTTGGATGGTGAATTTCCGTACATCAAAGAGAACCTTGAAGATTTCACCGATGTATAGACCAAAGAAGAAGCTAGAGAAAGAGAAGCAAGATCGGAAGAGGATATTAAAGCTCAACTTGAAGAAATCAAGAGACTTCAAGCCAACGTAGATGAAAGAGTAGTAGCAGAAGCCACAACCTTAGCAAGGTTGGAAGCTAGAAATAGAAATAGAATGGGGGTTCATGATTGTGAGCATGAATGTGATCTTGAGGCCCGTAGGTCTAATGTACCATGGGGAGAAAACACTGAGTCCACTAGCTCTTCCTCAACCACTCCATAAGTTACTTAAAGGCTCAAGAAAAAACTTCCCAAAATTGAGAGGGGATGGTTCTCAGCTCCTCTGAAGAACATGTAGCAACATTTATCACCATTTGCAGTGTGTTGGGTGTTGAGGACGAAGATGTACCAGTCTGACTCTTTATGGATTCACTTCAAGAAAATGATTCCAAATGGTTCTACATGTTACCCTCTAAGGTATGTCACACTGTTGGGAAGATATAAGAAGTGCATTTGAACACAAGTTCAAGACCATGGAATATTGTCAGGATCTTCTAGTCCAATTGATACAAATGAAGAAAGAAATGTCTAATTCAATGAGGGAATTTGTAGCAAGATATGATAGAGTGATAAGAAGGATCCCTAAAGATGTGGTGCCTCCCAAAAATAATTTGAAGAGGTTTTTCAATAGTGCTCTACTATCAGAAGTAGGTTTCTTCCTTAGAAGAGTCAAACCAAGAACATTGAGGAAATCCCAGGACTTTGCAATAGAAACTGATGATGATCTAATTCTTTCTGGAAAGGTGAAAGGCACCAATGGGAAACAAAAGGATCCTATTTTTGGAGAAGCTAGAAGAAAATAGATTCTAGGTGGTGGATCAAATCAAATAACAGCAATTGAAAGTGAAGAAGATATTTGACAAGAGGGCTAAGGCAAGATAATTCAAGGTTGGAGACTTTGTCCTACTATGGGACAAGAGAAGAGAACCAAAGGGCAATCATGGAAAGTTTGATTCATTATGGCTTCGCCCATTCCAAATTCATGGAGCTTGTGGTGAGAATGTTTTTCTCCTCTCATACTTGGATGGAATGCCATTGGAATTACCTCGAAGTGGGAAATACTTGAAATTGTATCATCAGTGAAAGTGGGTTGTCCCCCGCCTTGTACCATAGGTGATTTCTTGGTGTGTTTCCCTTTCCACAGTGTGGTTTTGTTTCCCCCTTTGTTGCATGCTATGTGTTTCCTTCCTTTTGTGTGCTTGTGTGTTTCCTTCTTTTGATCTTTCTTTCTCAGAATTGTACATGACTCTGCAAGGCCCAATGGATAAGGCACTGATCAACATTATATGGTTTAAAAATTGAGATTCTAGATCCTCATACCATGTACTCACCATGCTCAGTTCATGCCATGTCCACAAGCTAGAACTAGATGTTGTCCCCCAAAAATAGATTTTCATTTTCCAAGTTAAATTCAAAATTTTGAGCTCTCACTCTCCAAAAGTATTTAAGCCAAGTTGAAAGTTTGAAGAGATATAAAAATCCATGCTCTAGAGTTGTTTCAAATCCCCAATCTACTTGTTTTGATAAATTTTCCATTTTCTAGTCTGGACACATGAAAATTTTATTGTTGTCCTCATTTGAATGAAATTTTCAATCTTTCTATGCCCCTAGATCATTGAACCTTGTATTGTTTTTAGTTCCTCGGCTTGTGAAAGAAATTTGAAAATCGGGCACGAAATGGTGGATTTTTCTTCTTCTCTGCATTTTCTCCCACAGTCAGGAACAATGCGTGTTTTCTTCCCCATAAAATTTTGGACCCATCATCCATGGATACATGGACATACATAATTGGAAGCAAGTCGATGGAGAAATTTGTGTTTTTGAGCCTCTTTGTAAAAAAGGTGATAAATTTAAAAAGTGACCCGCAACCCCGATCAGGCTTAAAGAAAAAAGTCAAATCTTGAGCCCATAGTTAAAGGAGTCAAAGTAGGGAGGTGGACCATTGGGTGGATTTGAATTTTGAGTCTCTTTGTAAAAAAGGGGAAAAGTTAAAAAGTGACCTACAACCCCGATCAGGCTATCAGGGAAAAAGTCAAAGGTGAAGCCCATCGTTGAAAAGTCAAAGCGGACGAGCGGGCCATTGGGGTACTTTTGGAAATTTAACCAAATTTCCAAAATTGAAGTAAAAGTTATATAATGCTTCATAGCTCCACCAAGGTCTCGTGCCCACCATTGAAAAGTCAAAGTGAGAGAGCGGAGCGGCAGAGAACTTTGAAGTTTTGAGCATTTTTCTAAAAAAGGTTAAAATTGAAAAAAAAGATCCACGATTCCTTCACCACTCAAATAAAGCCATGTGTCAGGCCTATGGTAGAGAGGCAGAAGGGCAGACCAAAATGTCAAAAAATGCCAATTTTTTACAAAGGCATAAAATGCAAAAGGAATCCTCCACGCCCGCTCCAATAAATTTATCCCACGTGGACGGATCTGGTTTAAAGTTTTGAAGGAAAGATAAATGGTTCAAATTCAAAGTTACAAAATGAATGTAATGGTTGCATTATGAAAATTCTGGTTTTTCCACCATTGGCATTTCTTCGCATATCAAGAATCTGAACAAATGTAAATGATTGAAAAGAAATTGTAAACCGTTTCTTGCTAACAAAGAAGAAGTTGTAACTATTTATTGGAGGAGATTTAATGGCTTCTTCATGCCATTGTCAAGGGCTGGTGATTGATCTTGTAAACTCGCGAGTGCATCTTTACTTATAGAAAACAAATGAGATCACTATTTTTCTTCCACCCCCCCCCCTTTTTCTCAATTTCCTCCATTTCTCCATTATGTACAACTTCTGATTAAGCATCAATACAATAAGAAGGATTTTGTAGCGTCTTTGATGAGGAGATTTTAGAAACTTTGAGTTCACAATATTATCTCATCTTGTTGCCATCTGCAGGGTCATTTCTTCCCATGAATGAATGTGATGAATTTTCTAACTAGTGTGTGCAGGAATCTAATTTCCTACCTGCGACATTAGTTCTCTTATCTCTTTTCTCACTCCCTTTCCCACTTTTAGACAAAGTTCTCTCTTGGAAGTATCTGCAAGCTTTGCTACAGGGCCAGTGTAGTGCCTCTATTGGATCCCCAACCAAAAGTCCACCACAAAAATCCGCATTTTCTCACACATGAATATACGGTAGCTGCACCGGTTAAGTAGAGGGACTTAGATTCCCAAAGCGTTGGAAAGGAATCTACAAGTTTGTCCACCTGAAAAGTTCCCTCGCCAACAATATAGTTAATAAATTTAGTAGAGAAATATGGAAATAACACAAGAAACTATGAAAATGGAAACTTTAAACCCTAGAGTACTAAGAGAGTTAGAATGAACTCAGCTGATTAGAGGAGCTCACTAGACTATGTTGCAGAAATGATTGGAGGAATAGGAAGTAGGAATGACTATGCAGAGGTACTAAAAAGGATGGATCCGAGCTATCTAGCTAGAATGGAGCACCTAGATAGGGACAAGGGTTCCTGTGGATGCTCTAGTATGTAAAATGGGCACCTTGGTCTATGAAAAAGGTCCAGAACTAAGTTTCACAAGTTAGGAAGATGGTCTAAAACCCTCAAGGCTCAATGTGTATCAGATCAGGTTTGTTGCACTGCCCCAAGTGTTGTTAATAATCCAAGATGTACAGAAGACCTATAAAAGACCAAAAAGGAGTATCAAAACCCTAAAAAATAATAATGTAAATGAATGGGTCAGACTAACCTCAGCTGCCACAACAGTGGGCTTAATAACTAAGCGTTGCACTACATTTTGGACCCAAATGTAATTTTGGTGTGTGTGCATCATGTTCCTTAGGTTGTCTTGTGTCAGTCACACTTTGTGAAGTAGAGAGAAACAAATAATTATAGAATGTAATAGAATGGTGCAGGGAATAGACTAGAATCCATCCCCCTATGATTGCATGATGTAGATGAACCAACCTTGTCCTTGTGATGTAGCTAATGTATGCAACTCTAAGTGGATGATAGTAGTGACTAGTGTTTGGTCCCTCATTATGGTCTCGTAACTTTATATTTACAAGGTTATCTTGATCTAATTTCTTAATTAACCTCGAAATAGATGACCACCAAAAAGATAAGAAGTTGAAATGGATAGAAAGTGCCCAAAAGGTTGCGGGAAAGTTCAAAAAGGATCAGGGCACCCATGGTGGGACCAGGGCACCCATGGGTGTCCCAGTACTAGTCTGGGCACCCCAATCAAGGCTAAAATGATGGAAGATGACTGAAACATATTGGGCATGCATGCAATGAAGATCGGGAATGACTTCAGAAATTAAATAAAAATGGCCAAGAGACATGGGTTAATTATTACTTTCTTCATTCAAAAACCTTCTAAATAGTAGTATGACATCGGGACGAAATAATATCTAAAGTGCATGATTTTTTATTACATTATCTGTCCCACCTTACCAAATTTTAGTAAATCAGAAGTGTCATTTCCCAATCATGGTGGCCATTGCAAAATTCCTATAGAATTTACCCTAACCAGCTGCCTCACTAAGTCAAAAAATGAAAAATGAAAAGTTTTTAGGGTTCAAACCCTAGTGAAATTGGTTTTAACAAATCCTAACCATGGTTAAGTTAATTAACCTTCCCTTGTCACACCATGGGGTTTATTTAAATTATTTTAAAACATTATAGTCATTGCATGTGAAGAAAAGGTGTTTAATAATTGCTTAACCAATCCTTAAAAGAGAGTAGCATGCCTTGGCCAAGGTTGGTAAGCCACATCATTGTCCATACATAGGTGTAAAGTTCACAAAAGTCAAAAATCATACTTACCCTTTTCATGTCAAGTCACAATAACATAAAGCCAAATCATACATGTGCCTTGCTAAAGACAAAAATAGCTAAATTATGACCCATGCAAAATTAGCTTAGCTTCCTCAAACTACTATATAATTCACCTTATTATTCACAAATAGTGTTGTTGACCAGTCAACATCAATTGACCAAGGGGAAGTATGAGTCTTAAGAAGATATTTTTACACTTGGAGTCTCATACAAAACAATTTCAGCATTGTTTTTGTTGAAAATTGTATTTAATTACATAGTAGATTAAAATTAGACTTATAATGGCTAAAATTGGATTTGTCTCCAATGAGCCCACTTGGTCAAATTTAGGCAGTTGCTATTTTTGGAGCTAGGGGTGAAATTTTCTACTTATACCTTGCTTTTGCAAATGTAAAAGGGGGCTTATAATAATTCAGTAGACTTTTATGTAGAACTATTGTACTTGTGCACCTTTTTTAGCAATAATAGATTATTTTTCCTCCAATAAATTTTTTGTGAAGTGTGCTACAACATTTTTGTAGCTTGTTTAGTGAATGATTAATTTCCTTTGCATGTTCATAACTATTCAATAGCTCCATTTAATTATTTTGTAAGTTATGCAAGGCACATAAGTATATGTTCATTCCTTTGTGAGTGCAAAATCCATCAAACAATGGTTTTAGTGAAGTTTATCATTTCTTTACCAGTCATTAAGTGTGTTTTGTGAAAGTATAAGACTCGAAATGTTGGTTTATCACCCTCTTTACTTACTTTTTGTTAAGTTTAAGTTTTTTTATCGCTCAACCCCAATAGAAATTTAGTTTAGGTGATCTATCAAGTGAACCAACCCACTTTGGATATTCTCCTCAATCTGAGGCACCCACAACTCATAGGAGATCCCATTTTACCAGTTGAAGTCAGAAGTTAGATTACTTTCCTTCATCAAAGTGTGTAGTTTGGACCGATAATAGGGACTTACCTACATTTTCCTTCATTTTGTTTCATTTTTCATTCATTTTGTAATGCATAATTTTAATCTTTCACTAACATTTTTTAAAATATGGTTTTAGCTAATTAATATTTTTATCTTGGTGTATTTTTGTTTTTTGTGTTGTTGTTTTTACAGGAGGGATATAACATAAATCAAAATTTTAAAAAATCATAAAAAATTCTATTTCTTTGTTGTTTTATTGTTTTTGTGACTTTTTTACAGGTTTTTGTAGTTATTTTGGAAGCCAAAAATCAAATGTAAAATAATAATAAAATAGTCTTTATTAATTAGATATTTTTCCTCTCCTATAGAGGAGGTTTTGGTTTTAGCTAATTTTTACACCCTACTAAATATCTTCCTAAAACCTCCTATCTACTCTCTCAACCCCCAACTCGCCTCCCACCTCAGTGAGCTGGCTCACCGGGATTCTTCCCTAGACTCCCTAAGCTCCTAACTCCTCACACACTCCCTACACCCCCTGAATCACCCTACATCTCAACAATTTTTCTGCCAAGCTACCCATATCTACCCTCTCTCACATCCCTTCCCATTTCTATCTCTCCAACCCCCTTCCTGTCAAGCTACCCTAGCTCACCTACACCGAGATCACCCTTATAGCTCTGTGAGATAACTCCTTAAGCTCCCTAACCCTCTAATACTCTCTCCCTAGATCTCCCGTTGCAACCCACTATGTCCACATTGAACCCAGCGTGGGAGCATCCAACACCTCCCAGCTACCATCTTCCATATTTGAGCCACGTTGACCCCACATTGATCTTGACTTTCTACCCGCTTGATCACCGCCTCCCGGCCGCCGATCCACCACTTCTCCACAATTAAGCTCTCATCGATATGTCGCTAATCTGAAGCATCATAATCACTCTTCTCTACCTCCCTTACTCACCTCATTCTTCCATATTCCCTCTTATGATCCCTCTAATGAGCTCACCATAGTCTACGCCACCGCCAAGTTGAATCCGCTCCATCCAAGTTCCACCACCGAGCCATTCATTTAAACCATTGAACCCTCCCTTTACATTCAAAACATGGCTTTTAGGTTTTGAGCCCTCCCTTTTTCTTAGATTTAAATTAGATCATTTTTCGGTATTACTTTATCTTAGTTTAGTTTAAGTTAATTTATAAGTTTAAATTTATGTGTTTCGGTTATACGTTATGTTAACAATTTTAAAACTTATGCTTAACTCTTTGTTAAAGTTTAGTATTCTTTTTTTATTATTTATTATTAATTTTAAATTAATTTAATTCTATTATTTTAGTTTAGAATTTACTTAGTTTATTTTAATTAGTTAATTAGATAGTTTTAATTAATCAATTAAATTAGGTCTTTTAATTAATTATGATAATTATAATTAAGTTTTTCATTAATTCGTTAACGTAGACTAACTGTGAATTTTTTTAATACATGGTTAGTGAACATTCTTGTCCCATTAATTCAATTTTTAGACCATTTTGTAAATGTTTAAAATTTTTAATAACATTAAACCCACGTGTATGCTCTTTTCACGCGCTTGCACAAGTGATCTTGAAAATCATAAACATGAGTTTTTGTAGCTTTTTTTGCATGTGTTCTTCACCGTGAGAAAATGATCTAATTGTTTTTTAATAGGACCATCTCCAAATAAGTTTGTTAAAAATTTAAAACTACTAACTATAGGTTGCCTTGCTCACCAATCAAGAAAACCCTTTATCACTTTTTCTTAAACATTATTAAAATTAACCTTAATTTAAACTTTTCGGAGTTGGGATTATTCCCTTCTTCCAACTGTAACTATGGGAAGTACATGGCTAGGGGCCAAAAACTCATTGTGAGGATTACCAAAAGAATCCTAAACTATTCAACGCCTTGATTGGTTGACATAATGGGAACCTCTACCCAACATACTAGTATGCTTTGTGAGATTAGAGTCAAAATTGTCTTTAGTGGCAACCCCCTGTGTAATCCTTTGAATGGAGTCCTTTTTCATTGTATCAAATGGGGTAAAGTAAAGATGGATACTCTAAGAACTTTCCTAACAAAATTTTCTTGGCAAACCAAACTTGCTCAGACAATTTATGACAAATAGGGAGAGAACTATATCCTAGGAAGCCACACCTTGTCCAAGACAATTTAAGGTAGAGGCCAACTTTCACTACATCATTCTCATTTTTCTTACGTATTAAGAAGTTTGTGTTTCATTCTCTTATCAATTTACATTTTCTCTCTCATCCACCTTGTCACTTTGTAAACAAGTCCAAGTCTTGAGTTGTGTACATTTACATCTGTACTTAAGCACCATCATTCTTCTATCTAAGTCTTAACACCAAGATACTTGCTTTATCATGGTCAATCACCATCATGATCACCTTTATCCATCATTTTCATAAGTCTTAAGTTTAACATTTACCTTTGTTGAACTTTAAGCATTTCATCCATCTTACGTTATCACATTTCACATTCACTTTTTTGAATTTTTGAACTCCTCATATATCTTCCCTCCTCTCTTATAAATAATTTTCTTTGATATATTTTAAGATTCTTAATCAATCACTTCCCTTTTTCTCTTATCTCCACTTTCGTGAGATTCATAAATTTTCCTCATCTTTTCTTCACTTCTTATTTAGACATTCACATATTTGTTCTTTGAGTTCTTCCCTTCCTTTGTTTATTCTCCTCTCTTAACACCCATTTTTTAAGAGTTGAGAACCCACGTCTCATTTCTAAGTATCTTCTTTTAACACTCCTTTTGTTAAGAGCTGAGCATTTTTCATCATGTTTTCAAGTCTCTTCTTTTAACACTCCTTTTTTTTTAGATTCGAGCATTTCCATCGTGTCTCTAAGTCTCCCCTTTTAACTCTCATTTTTTTAAGAGTAAAACAAACAAACCTCTTTCACCTCTTCCCTTGTTACATTCACTTTGTAAAGGGTCTAGGAGCCTTTCAAAGCTTCTCTAAACTGTTTTCATTCATTTTGCTAAGATGTTGATCAAATAATACTTGTCAAAGATCACACAAGGAGTCCATGTGGGAAAGAAGTCCCAGGATCAAGGGCGCGGAAGGACAAGAAGGACCCATGCACAAAAGGAAAGTTCAGCTTTCAGTACTTAGCCTATTTTGAGCATGAAGACCTATTTTTAGAAGATGGCATGCGGAACACACCAACGATGTAGAGACGTGCGCATCATGCATTTTCTATCTTTGGAGAAGTGGATCGAAGAGTTTTTTCATGGAGATGAGATGAGAATAGAATTGACACTTCAGTTAACTGTAAGATGACTATAGATAGCACACTTGCATGTGTGGCTATGATTGTAAACGGCGTGTGGCTATCAATAGCATGCATCCTATTTCTGGAATAGATAAGTGGTGAAGGGAAATTCCCCACCTTATATATATGATGTTAGGTACATAGTAGAAGTATGTATGTATGTGTAAGGATGTATTTGTAACAGTTAATATACATAGTGTGAAGTGTGTGTATACGCATATGACTAAATTACTATATCAGATCCATACACGCATTAGTACAGATTGACAATACTGTAAGGAGATTTTGTATTTATTAATAGATGGAAGATATTGGGTGAATCTAAGTGTCATTCTATGTGTATTTGAGTAGTGCATGTTATTAATTCAATCATAATTACTGTTTAAGCTTGTTCTTTCATAGATCTGAGGGTAGCATGCATTGTAGAATGATGGATTAGTTATGAATCTATATGTTTCTCCCTTCATCATGCTAACATCATGCTATAGTAACCCTAAAGATGGATCTGGTAACTTTGCACACTTCGGGTGAGCGCTCAGTCAAGGCTGAGTGATGTGTTAGCGTGACTAGGGTGTTATCTAGTAAATTCTAGGCTACATCATTGTTTCCATTACCAGGACCTATTTTTCAGTTATTTTTAGGATGGTTCACGATGAAAACGTACTAGTTAACTCTAGAAATTATTGAGGAATAGATACATGATCTAGAGGAAGAATATGCACAATGGTTCAGCAGTGGATCTGGGTTTAACACACGCACTTGAGTAGAATAGAATTTGTATGACAGCTTATATGAGAGCTTTTTCGCTATCTATCCAGTAGAACTATACAATTGGCTTACAACTTATGCATCTCAGCGGAACTGGAGGTATCACGCACTTTTCTAGACATGGCGAGAATTCCAGGCCCTTTATGATTTTGATCTGATCTGGACTCGCACGGTGGATACATGGTTTCATGGTGTTATAAACAGTTATATTCTGGAATATTCAATTTCAACATACTCTTGCCTAGAGGTAGATGAATTCCAATTTTGTGGTATCCAAGAGGAACATATTTGTAAGGTATTCCACTGGCGATCAAGATCTTGATGGTAACTTTGAACCTAGAGAGTAAACCAATGGCTAACTAAACTTCACCACGCGCGAGGGCAGGAACAGGTTTGGTTTAAGATGGTAGACCTAGTGGCAGAGAGACAGAGAGAGGAAATGTGGCTTAAGTATAATGAGGTGTGTGAGAGGGAGATAGAGAAGTAGCATTCCATTGTAGAAAGTATGGTGTGGAGGAGAGAGATAGCTCGCGAAGGATTTACAGCTCACTTAGAAGACGTGGAGCCAGAGCATCAGGAACTCCCCCATCTTGGAAAGCATGATAGAGACCCACCCTCATCCTCACATAGAAGTGTGCCAGCAGAGACTACCTGGACCATGGGCATGCATCTTAATCTACCTGGTGACCTAGCCTTTACACTTGGTTTTTTAGTATCTAGTACGAAAAGTAACCAACAAACTAACTTGGGAAGTAGGAGAGAAGGAGTAAGTTAGGGATCAAGTACATCAGTGGCAGGACAAACGTCTTCATGTAATTTGGAGGAACATTCTTAGGCACATCATATGCACAGAATGTGAGTATGTAAAATTTTGGATTCACCTTTGGAATTGGAACTACTTCACAGACTGTAGGGGTTTAGTATAGTACTACTATCAGAGCACAAGGGAGTACATCTACAGGTCCTATTCCAACTATAGGTGGTGGATCAGGAGGTATAGGTGGTTCTATTTCCAGTGGTTCCGGAAGTAGAGGGAACATAAGAGGTTCTGGATCAGGTGGTCAAGGTTCGCAGCAACCAAAGAATATCTATATGGAGATGTCTCTTTGTCTCCCATAATATAGAGGTATATAAGATGTTGTCGAACATGTGCATATGTCTGAAATCTTGTTGTGTGCCAAAGGGATCATGGTTGTTGATTGAAAGGTAAGTCAATTCACCACTACATTATAGGGGTGTGCACACAGATGGTATAGGAAGTTTGACCCTGATCATACTTGTGTGGATTATGCAACATTGAGGGATGCTTTCTTGAAATATTTCCATATCCCTGAGTTTGAGTACAAGAGTATAAGTGCACTCAAGGATATCAATCAAGGCACTACTGAGAGTGTACGTGAGTATAATGCTCATTTTAAGACACTTCTATCTAAGCTATCTTATTATATTCATGCTAGCCAGCATGCACAGTGGTTTGTTGGAGGATTGATTACACCTTTTAGAAGGGTGATGTCACATAAGACATACACTGATCCATGTGAAGCACTAGAATTAGCTTTTTGTGCTAAGGCAATTGGGAGTATTAACACTAGTGTTAGTCCATTCCTAGAGGCATAGATTACAGCTATAATAAAGTAGTTAGAGAAGATATCAGCAAATTCAGCCCATGAAATGCGCTCAGGAATTTTGTGTACAAATTATGAAGTCAAAGGTCACACCAAGGATAGTTTCCCTCGCAGATTTGTACGCTCATTACTATTAGACTGTGAGATCTATCATTTGAATCATGATGCTAGTCACTGTCCTTTGTTACAACACGCGATAAGGAAGAATGTATCTTGATTTTGCAAAATTTACAGGTCCATGACCCATGATACTGAGGATTGTCAGTTGATTGCTCAGATCCAGGATGTTATAGACCTTGGGGTATGACAGACAAGTATAATAGATAATTCTAAGGGTAAGAATGAGCACCAGGATTGGGATCATAATCAAACACACTATGACAGGAATGAGGGGCATTTTGAAGGAGGTCATGGAAGGGGACGTGGATATCATGGTGGATATGGAGGATGAGGTTGTGGTAGAGGAAGAGGTGAGTTCCCTCATGGAACATGTTATATGTGCAGATCTCCTGACCACTATAGGCGTGAATTTCCTCATAATATTGCATGTTCTTTCTTCAAAAAGAACCATAGCTATGAAGAGTGCCTGGACTTATATGAATATCTGAGTAAGCAACATAAGCAAGAAAATAAAGGCCCCAGGATGGTTAGAATCCAACATGCGGTAGAAGATTAGTGGATGCCCAAGATAGAAGAAGGACCTGAGGCATTAACAGTGAATATTACTACACACGCTAAAGAAGCACGTGTGAGAGAGGCATTGCACCAGAAGCCTACAATCACCAAGGAGGAGGTTTTGCATGCAAGGTACCTAGATCCTACTAATCAGAAGGAGGTTTACCATGATACCATGGAAGTGCTGAGGAATCTTTAGGGTGAGATACAGTACCTAAAGGAGTATAAGAAAGCATTATAAATAGTCCAAACTGATAGTGATGATCTATGAGAGGTGTGTAAGATGTTGCACCAGGAGAACATTATTCCACTAGTAGGAAGTTGGTTGAAAGGGAACACTCCACGCGCAAGTCTTGAGACCGGATGATAGATTCTTCATGTAAATATTCCCCCTAATAGCATTGACTATTACAAATAAATTACTCTAAATGTTGTTGTAGATGGGTGGTTGTTGAGCAACATATTGATTGATATAGGTGTGGAAGTAAATGTGCTTACATTAGATGCATGGGAAAAAATGGGGAGGCCTCCATTGCAACCATCATCTAATGTGTTGTTCATGGAAAACCAGACTAAGGCCACTCCCATAGGATTTTTTAAAGATGCATCTATAACTATACAAGGGGCCAAGTTCACTAGGGATTTTAAGGCATTAGCACTTATAGAAGAAGTCAATTTTCTAGCCCTGCTTGGATGCCCTTGGTGTTATGCGAATAATGCTAACTTGTGATTCAATAAGGTGTATATCATTTTTGAAAATAAGGAGGAAAGGGTTGTGATACCTTTGACAGATGGGAATTCTACACCATATGTTAAACCTCTAAGTGAGGAGGACTTAAAAAAAATTTATGTACATGTTATTCAGGACCCCGAGGTCAATGAGCCATCAAAGGAAGGCATCCTACAATGGGAGGATTCTCATTCTATTAGTGATACTATGAGTATTACTTGCGACAATTGGGCTCATGGTACATATGAATTAGTAGGAAATAAGGTGAAAAGCATGGTTTCGTGTAAGAATGGACTTCATTCGATTCGATGGATAGGTAGCATAGTACCTTTGTATACAGGGGTAGAAGATCTTCCTGCATTTTTGAAGGCCATGGAAACATAGTGAACAAATCAAATTAAGAGAAGAGATATGTTAGTATATACACTATGTGGGACAACAATGCGTTGGTGGGTAGTACATAGAGATGATATTATAAATTGAGAAGAAATTGGAGTCGCTTTGTCTACTAGGTTTATAAGGAATAATACACCTATGCAAATCTGCACTTATCATGGTGATCAACCTGTTTAGCATCACATTCAGCAGTGTGAGAGACTCTAGACAGTAGGACAGGAAGCATTACCACCTTCACTCTAGGTGCATCGACTGTATTCTATGCTACAAGGATGCGCATGTGCTTGGCATGTATATGTAGAACTACATAGAGAAACTAGAAATTAACAAGATTTGGTTACAGGAATGATCCAAACCTTTGACTACTTCTCGACTAAACCTCCTGTAGAAGAGGCATTAAAAAAATTTAAAGTGCTTAACTATGGGAGATAGTGCAAAAGAAGAAGAGCATATTCAGGAATTATTTGGTGAGGTAGAGTTCAAAGCATGTTTTGAAAAGGAAGAAGAAATGGACTCCATACTAATTGAACGTGCTTGCCTTGAGAAAGAGAAAGGAAAGATGGTTTACGTCGTGGATGACGAGGAAGTTAAGAACTTGGATATTTAACATTCATAAGGGGTGCAAGAGGTATTGGATAGTACAGACAAGGATACGCGTGCCTACCATAAACTCATGAAGACAGAGAAGGTGAATATAGGTTTGGAGGCTAAGCCTAAGGAGGCCATAATTGGAGACTACTGGTTAGACTCAAAGGTTGCAAAGATCATCGAGTTACTAAGGGATTATCAGGAATTATTCCCTTGAGGGTATCATGAACTTAAAGAAATGCATGAATCACTTGGATAAATGAAGATAAAACTTAAGGATGGTGCATGGCCAGTTAGAAAGAAACCTTACAGAATGAATCCTAATTTATGTGAAAAGGTAAAAGAAGAAATTGATAAAATGTTGAAATCTAGAATTATCAAGCCCCTTGATGAGTCAGAATGGGTTAGCCCAATGGTGATTAGTATCAAGAAGGATGGATGGATTAGGATATGTGTGGACTACAGGGAGCTAAATGTTTCATGTGTCACAGATCCATTCGCTACGCCATTCACAGAGGAAATACTAGGAGTTGTAGGGTGCAAAATATATTCCTTCACAGATGGGTTTTCCAGGTATCATCAGGTTAGGATTACTTGAGAGGATCAAGAAAAGACAATATTTACTACTGAATGGGGTAGTATTTCCTATACTGTGATGCCCTTTGGATTGAAAAATGTGCTTGTTGTATTCTCACGCATAGTTGTTCAGGCATTCAAAGATTTTATTCACAACTTCTTATAGGTCTACCTAGATGATTGGATAGTATATGGGCTTGTGAAATATCATTGTGACAATTTGTGATTGATGTTTAAATGATGCAGAAAATTGATTATCTCTTTGAACATCAATAAGTGCATATTTTCTATGCCATTTGGGATACTATTAGGACATATTATAGAAAATTCATCAAAGCGTATGCCAAAATTTTTGCACCCTTAGAAGAACTACTGAAGGGGAAAGGTACATTTTATTGGCGAGAACTATACTAGCGCGCGTTTGAGATATTAAAATAAAAACTTAATACCATGCCCATTCTACACTTTCCCTCATGGGATAAACCATTTGATGTACATGTGGAAGCTTCTGGCATGGCCATTGGTGTTGTGTTAGCTCAACCTGGAAAAGGTATTATAGATCATCCATATTTTTTTGCTATTAGGAAGCTGAGTCCTGCTAAACAGAATTATACAACTACAGCACGTGAAGATTTGTCAATGATCTATGCATTGCACAAGTTTTGATATTACTTGTTAGCAACACCATTTTTGTTTTATACATGTCACATGGCATTGAATTACTTGGTAAACAAGCCCATATTACAGGGGCACATATGAAGATGGGTGCTCTTATTTCAAGAGTTTGACTTCATAGTTGTGGTGAAGCTAGGGAAAAGAAATTTTGAACCAGACCATTTATCTGGAATCAATTCAGGAGAGGATGCACAAAAAATTGAAGAAATAATGTCAGATACACAGTTATATAGGTTACAACGCATGCCCATGGAATTAGAAGACATTGTTGTCTTTCTACAAATAGGTATGGCACCAGAAGGAAGAAAGCATTAGAAAAGAAGTAGCTTGTTATACGCGCGGCCCCCTTTATGTTAATCAGTGGTGACCTCTACAAGCTAGGCAGAGATGAAGTATTAAGTCATTGTTTATTAGAGCATGAGCATAAGGATATCATGGAAGAAGGTCATGGTGGTATTTCAAGAGACCATTATGCAGGTGATGTGACTGCCTAGAAGATCCTACTTGTGGGATTATGGTGGGAGACATTGTATAAGGACTATAAAGAATATTTTAAGGTGTGTAATCATTTTCAGTGCCTAGGAAAACTAGGGAAAAGAGATAATATTCCTTTAAGACCGATTAATAGTGCCGAACCATTTAAGAAATGGGCCATTGACTTTGTAGGACCTATTTTTCCAGCCGTGTGTAGGACTGGATCGTGCTATATCATTACTTGCACAGATTATCTCACACGGTGGGTAGAAGAAACACCTACCAAGGACTGTACAAAAACTACAGTAGCTAGGTTTCTATGGGAGAATGTTCTTACAAGATATGGATTTCCTGTAACCTTGACAAGTGATAGAGATACACACTTTTTGAATGAGATAATCAGGATCCTATTAGATGAGTTTATCCTTGCACACCATAAAACTACACCTTACCATCCTCATGCAAACAGAACTGTTGAGGCCTTCAACAAGATTTTGAGCCATATTTTGACAAAAATTTGTGATGTTGGAAGAAAGGACTGGGATGAAAAATTTTCAGCTGTGCTTTGGGAATATACAAAAACTTACAAGAGATTGAACAAAGCCACACCGTTTCAGCTGGTGTTTGGCGTGGAAGCTATTCTCCTTATAGAATTTATGTTACCTTCTTTACGCATTGTGCGCGCTAGAGGTCTAGCTGATGAATAGACTTTAGAAGAGTGTATCGAAAATATGATTCAACTAGATGAGCCCTGAGCCATATAAAAATGGATTCATAAGCAGGAAAAGGATAGGTAGAAGGCATGTCATGATAGAAACATAAGGGATAAGAAGTTTGAGATTGGAAAAATGGTACTTCTTTATGACTCAAATTTCTTGCACTATCCAGGAAAACTTAAAGTACATTGGTTGGGGCCGTATGTTATCACTTCTATACTTGAATCAGGTGCATGCTAGTTAGAAGCACTTGATGGAACATGGCTACCTAGTTACTTTAACACGATTAGGTTGAATCCATACTATAAATAAGTCTTCTTGGTATTTGTAATAAGGTAGTATTGCCATTTAGTTTAGGTTTTTAATTCTGAATTTCCTTAATGTGTTTCCTTCATTGTCACTATGCGTTGTCAATTTAGTCATTTTTGTGTAATAAGCATGCGTGCGTGCATGAAGCTAATCACTATATGAATAATATTTATGCACAAAGGACTACACATACTTTTCGTATGGGGTGGTTGTAGTTATCCAAGAAAAATACTGTGGGAATTGAAAGGTGAAAGGAATAAGCTACTACAGGTGTGCTTTAAGTCAAAAGAAGATTGCTTCTCAAAAGTGACCAAGGATGGAGATGAATGAAAGAACAGTATAACACGAGGTAAGTGGAGGCCATAATAGCTACCAGGAGAAGGTACAGTGATGAGGTACTTAGGTGCAAAAGGCACGCACGATTAAGAGAAGTCTATGACTAGAGGGTAGGAAGGCACGCTAGAAGGTTATAGTTGGGGTGCGAAGATGTACCACATGGAACGAATGGATTTAGTTAATGAATGAGGGGGTATTTGGTAGGTGAAGGAGAAATAAATGCATCAAAATTTGAAAAAAATATATAAGCATGGAATGCAGATTCATTTTTACCGTTGTGACTAAGAGTATTTGAGGAAAGAGCTAAGTGCAAAGAGCCGAGTGATCGAGTTAAGGTGAGTAGGGTGTGAAACCAAGTGTGAAAACCAGATCTGTGTGACAAGAAGCTTATGTCCCTGATGGTGAAGGGTTTGAGTGAAGCCGGGAGACAAAAAAGAGTTAGGTTATGAATTTTCCACCTAGGGCATGATTGAATCAAGCTAGGGTTTGATTCACAAAGTTACAGAGTTGAAGAGGAGACATTTGCAAGGTAAAAATGGAACCAAAGAAGGCATCTATAGCAGCAGTAAAAGGAAAGAAGAAGGTGGTCATCCAAGGAGGAAGAGATGGCACCTAGAAAGCCATTTTTTAGAAATGCAATATCTAGAAGGAGTCATCATCAACCAGGAATGGGATTCACCCATCAGAAAGAGAAAAGTAAGTGAATACAATCACAGGAATTCAGAGAACAAGAAGGAGCTTGATTCCTTGCTCACTGCTAGAATGAAAAAGTGCATGAGCAGATGACATGCCAGTTTATGATGATGCAGGTGAGAAGATTTTGAAGAGAATTGGGGTTTACCAGTTGTATGAGCTTCAATATTTTGGGAATGTATGAGCCCTTGTATCAGTGGCTCATGAGCAGGGTTCATGAAGACTTCTTCTACTTTGTAGGACACAGAGTTAGAATCTCATATGCGCTTGTCTCATCAGTTAATGGTCTGAAGGCCACAAGAGAGGACATAAAAGGTGATCTCATAGATAAAGTCATGATTTTAAAGACCAAACAGGAGTTGGGGTACCTGAACGGTCCACACGGAATGGACATAGACAATATTAAAGAACTGTCCTATGTTGTTACAAGCTACAGCACACCTTGTTACCAAGTTGAATGATCAAGAGTGGTGGTCATAGGTAAATACTATGTGGTTACATGTGGCACGTAAGATGTCAGAAGGGACAATCTACAACATTGTAGGCTATATTATAGATTAAATAGTCAAAGAAGTGCACAGATGGGGAAGATCAGCTTTGGGGCTGTTCTACTATCACTGGTATTCATGGAGATTGGAGTACCAGATGGACTGAAGGAAAAAGTATGGGAATACCCCATGGAGAACAAGTCCCCAGCTGAAAGATTCAGCAAGTACCTATGCAAAGGGGCCATGACAGATGATGTAAAGAAAAGGGTGGAGAAATGGTATGACAGGCTCCGTGTGGCATTTGGGGAAGAGTGGTGCATCCCAAAGGACCTACCAACAGTGGTAGGGAAACAAGTTCAAGTTTGATGTATATCAACATTTTTGCATTGCGCTGCTTCCCAGTGAAAGATGGAGTCTGAAGCCCTTGGTGTAAATTTCCTTACACATTCACTACAAGGTATTTCCAAGCATCTGTTCATAGGTTTACAGACACACACCAACTAGTCTTCAATGCATATAAGGTAGACTGCGACTACCATACATTGAGGAAAAAGTATGTGTATCCTGGCAGAAGTGCTTATATAGAGAGAATCATTTTGGAGGTGTTGAATATCAAGCCAATAAGTTTGGATGTAGCAAATGTGGGGGAAGCATTGGTGTATCTCCAGCTGAAGTAGAAGATGGAGAATAACAAGTATGTGGAAGGTGAGTTCACACTTCCAGCACCACCAAAGGGAAAACATACAATGGAGAACATACTAGTGCCTAAGCCCACAGAGCCAATTGAAGTGGAGGATGAGGAGGAGGAGCACAAAGATGGTGGTGGTTTAGAGCATAGAGGTAGGAGACATCCTACAAATAAGGATGAAGTTGAATGTGTCATTACACCACCTCAGCCACAAGAGGGGATGATGAGGACTTAAATATAGTCCAAGGGGAGCACAAGTTTAAGAGGGTATTTAGGAGAACAAGAACCCAAGGTGCTACTCCAACCACTATGTGCAAATCACCCAGACTCTCTCTATAAAAGGAGGTGACTGTGCAAAGGAGGAAACTGAAGTTAAATGAGGAGGCAAAAGATTCAGAGGAAAGTGTGCCTAATTCTCCTACACTTCCAGAGAACACAGAAGAACAGGGTGAGGAATCAAAGGAAAAAGAAGAGGATGAGAAAACACCTGAGGAGAAATCTGCAGAGAATGTGCAGGACATGGAGACACAAGTCCCAAATTTGGAAGCTAAATTTCCTAAGTAGCAATGGTCTAGAAGAACAAGTGGAGAGCACATTCCACCAGCCATGGGGTATGTAGAGGATGTAGGAAAAATTGTAATTGCCCGCTTCCAGAGCATGATAGCACAAAAGGATTTATTTGGCTATGGGAGTTAATGGATGAGGATATGGTGACTGTGCACACTCAAAAGTAACTATCGTGGTCAATGCACACCCACATGGATGAGCCTGACTTTGATGTGTGTGAAGAGTCATGCATTTTGAGATAACTGAAGAAGTCACCTCAAGCTAGACACATGACAGTAAAGCCTACTGTCATGTCATATGAGTACATTGGTGAAATTTTCTACTAAGGTGACTAGAAGAAACATGGAAAAAGATGCTAAAATGATCAGAGCACTGCACGAGGAGCTGAAGACAAAGGATGAGAGATATCACACATAATGTAGGATAGGGACTTCATACAGAAGAAGAATGAGGTGTTTATCAACATCGTAGAGGATATTGGGGACAATGTCATTAGATCAAGGCCACACTTGGAGGCCAAGGTACCACAGACATTTTCTTCAGTGATACACTATGTAGGAAAGTTGGTGGACTTGGTACTTGAAGATGAACCTCTGCATATGCAAGTGCCAGAAATCTCAGAACAAGATGTCGAATGAGAGAAAGCATCAGTGATGAGAAAATTGCATCTTATGAAGGGTTGTTGCAAGCATTACAAGAAGTATTGAAGAAAGTAGACCAGGCTTTAAATGTATGCACAGCTCCAGAGGCGCTTATCAACATCAAGACCCTAGAAGAGAACAATGAGGTCCAGAAAGTGATGAAAGATGAGACATTGGGCTATGCAGAAATAATGTTCAATGGTTAAACAGAAGCGTGAGGCCTTGGCAATAGTACAAGAACCACACAAGACTCGGCTGGAAGAGCTTGGGAAGCTAATTGTGTAGAAGATGGACCTTTTAGAAGGAAGAATGACATCAATGTCTAGTGTTGTGTTGGTTCTACAAAATGAGAAAGGAGAGATTGTGAGGGATGAGTTGGAATCCATTGCTGTGGACATCCCAGAAAAATCAGAGAAAGCACTCACTAAGTGGCAGGTTTTGGAGGCCGAAATAGGAGTATCCAGAGTTGATACTACAAACTGATACAAAGGAGGCTGCCTCCTAACCTCATAGAAATTCTTTATTTATCTACATTATTTCATTCTTATTCTTTCCATTCTTCTATTCTTTACTTCAATTTTTGGAGATACCCATTATCGGGATGACAATGAGATTAGTGTGGGGTAATGTTGATCAAAGAATACTTGTCAAAGATCACACAAGGAGTCTGCATGGAAAAGAAGGCCCGGAACCAAGGGTGTGACAAGAAGGACCCATATGGGGAAGGCAAGTTCAGCTTTCAAGACTTAGCCTGATTTTGAGCATGAAGACCTATTTTTAGAAGATGGCATGTGGAACACACCAACGATGCAAAGACGTGCGCACCATGCATTGTCTATCTTTGGAGAAGCGGATCGAAGTGTTTTTTCATGGAGTTGAGATGAGAATAGAATCGACACTTCAATTAACTGCAAGAGGACTATAGATAGCACACTTGCATGTGTGGCTATGCTTGTAAATGGCATGTGGCTATCAATAGCATGCGGCCTATTTTTGGAATAGATAAGTGGTGAAGGGAAATTCCCCACCCTATATATAATGATGTTAGGTACATAGTAGAAGTATGTGTGTGTAGGTGTGAGGATGTATGTGTAACAGAGAATATACAGAGTGTGAAGTGTGTGTATACGCATATGACTGAATTACTGTATCAGATCCATACGTGCATTGGTATAGATTGACAATACTGTAAGGAGCTTTTGTATTTATTAATAGATGGAAGATATTGGTTGAATCTAAGTGTCATTTTGTGTGTAGTTGAGTAGTGTATGTTATTAATTCAATCATGATTACAGTTTAAGCTTGTTCTTTCATAGATATGAGGGTAGCATGCATTGTAGAATGATGGATTAGTTATGAATCTATATTCTTCTCCCTTCATCATGCTAACATCCTACTACAACAACCCTAAAGAGGGATCTGGTAACCTTTGCACGCTTCGGGTGAGCGCTTAGTCAAGGCTGAGTGATGTGCCAGCATGCGACTAGGGTGTTATCTAGTAAATTCTAGGCTGCATCATAAGAGTTATCTAAAATAACATATGCATTCACCACTTCCCCCTTTACATTGACTTTGTATGGGGTTGTGAAGCCTTTCAAACCTTCTTCATCTCTCTTAGCACTCCTTTTTTGTTAAGAGTCCTCTAATCTAACATTTCAATCCCTGCTTCCCTCTTTACATTCAATTTTTAGAGGGTTGAGGAACTTTGCAAACCTTTTCCAAACTCTTATCACTCATTTTACTAAGAGTTATCTAAAATAACATTTTAATACCTCTTTTACATTAACATTCCTCCTCTTGTTAAGTTTTGCAGAGTCATATCCCTTTTCATTTCTATTAAAAAATTGTCTTGTTAAGGGTTAACATTTCCATATTTTTTTTTTCACTCTTATCACTCATTTTTTAAAAATTTGTTCACCCTCACCTTGTTAAATCTCTTATCCCTTAATACCCAATTTTTTTAAAGATTCAAGCACATCTAACCTCTTTTAGTCCCTTCTATCTTAACATTCATTTTTTTAAGAGTTCAGCAATCAACTAACCCTATAGCCTCCTCCCTCTTAAAATTTACTTTGTTATGGTTGATCATTCTAACATTTTCCCATCTTCCATCTTATCATTCAATTTGCTAAGGGTTGATTTTTCTAACACCTCTTTTTGTTCATCCCCTCTTTCACAAATGATGGGAATGAAACATCAATATTATAGTCCCTTCAGCCAAAAATACAGAAACCTTTTCCATATTAGTTATGATGAAGAGAACAAAACCCAAATTGAATATATTTCTATCGAAGCCACTTTACAAAAAAAAAATAAGGACCATTTCCTTCTTCACCTCCTTGATATGGTAGAAATATTTCCTCTGGACCTTAACAAGGGAATTTTTAAAACCTTACATGGACAACCTAAAACCCCTAAAGTTCCACCACCTCGAGTCAAAAAAACATGACAAGGTGGGACCAAGTACAAGCACCGATAATAAAGGAACATCTAGTGCCTCGTCTCTCGATCCCAAAAAAAACCTTGCTTGATAAAATCAATGTAATGACAAAAGAATTTTCTCTCATATCCTCTACAATCACTATCAACGATACTAAAGGTATCGAACACATGAAGAAAAGTGACAATACCTTTAAAATGAGTTCTATAACTGATAAAGAGAACATCAATCATAATAATGATAGTTCATCATTTATCCCACAAACTAATTCACCATTTTCTCAAGAGTGGAAAATGATGAAAGACACTATTTTAGGTATGCAAAAAACAACATAAACAATTCAATTTTGATGAACTATGTTCCTATACTTTCGATATGGAAATACTTACGCTTGTGTTTCCCATGCTATTTCGAGACACCCAAATTTTAAAAATACAAGGGAAAAAATTTATCCTAGAGAGCATATCAAATATTTTTTCATGACATGCGAAGAAGTGGTATATAGCGATATCTTTCTCTTACACATTTCCCTAGAAGTCTAGGAGGGAAAGATTTGGACTGGTTCTTATACCTTCCAAAGGGATTTATAACTATTTTGTGGATCTCTCATAGAAGTGTTATCACCAAATCACAGCACCCCTGGATGTTGATCAGATTTCTAGGTTGATCATACTAGCATCCAGTGTGATTGCACAACATGGAATCCTTTCTCCAAGTGTGGGACTTGCAAAATGAGAAAGGAATCTCCAGAGAAGGCTGGTTCCTATTCCTCTGTTCAGATGCACACGAAAAATGCAGAGGGTTTACTCAAAGTCTAATCTAACTTGCCAAGGAGACAGGGTAAGAAGATGCATAAAAATAAACCTAAGCTAACAGAGGTGATGCACCGAGGAATGAAGAACACCTATCTTGCCAATAAACACAGACCATTCAAATGTGATGCAAGATCATGCACAGATAACAAAATTTGCAGTGAAAGATCAGGAGGATGCAAATGAACACAGAGAGGGTTGAGAATCATCCACAGACATGCATTACTTGCTCCAAATATTGATACAATACACTACAAAATGCCAAGAGGCAGAGTTGCATTACAGTTTCAAATGGGAGGTTCGAACTCCACAAATTCACCTACCAAAGAGAAGAAGGGAGGGGAAAAACAAGAATGTTCAACCCTTAGAAAGAAGCCCCTCTTTACAATTTATAGGAAGAATGAGAGAGGGAAGAGAGAGGAAAGTCAGATCTACCCCAACCACTTCTAGGTCGCATTTAATTTATCTCATTATGGCGGTGGGTGAGAACCCTGGCAAGAGCGGCGAACTGTATTTTACATTAAAGTTGGTTGTTGAAACGTCAGTTCTGGCCATTACCACGTGCCAGAGATGTTTCTTGATTTTCTCTCTCCTAAACTGAACCAAAATGCAAGATTGACCCTGGAATCATGTAGAGAATTTCACCAGCTTTCCATTGATATAAAGAACGTGAAAATCTGAGCTCTGGATCGAAAGTTATGGCGATCTGAAGATTTAGGGAAAAAAACAGGCCAAAACAGATCGGTGGGAAAATATTTGAGTTTTTCCCATGCTCTGCCACTTGGATGACACGTGTTCGGACTCTGATTCATCCACGGGTTCATTCTCTGAAAATTCCTTTCAGTTCTTTAAACTTGGACACGTGGCACTATTTTATTGGTTCGGGCCTGAGGGGCGCACTTGACAACTTTTCAACCTTCTGACACGTGGCACGTTCTGATTCGTTGGTGGCTCTTTCTCTTTTCAGCCACTTCACCTTTTCGCATCCCATGTCGCGTACTTTTGGCCCGGATGTCCCAAACTATCTGGGACAAATTTCTCTGAACCGCCCGATTCAGGCTTCCTTGTTCCTGTTTATGGTGAAGACACGTGGCAAGATTCCATTCGCTCTCGGCTCTTTCGGCTTTTCGCGTCCCTGCACGTACTTTTGGCCCGGATGTCCCAAACGAAAGTCCTCTGTTTCGGCTGAACCGGCTGGTTCGCGTCCTCCACATACTCTTGTCCCAACTGTCCTAGACTACCTGGGACAAATATCTCCGAACCACCCGAAATGGACTGACTTGCACCAAACCGGCTGATCCACGTCCTTCGCGTACTTTTGTCCCAGATGTCCCAACTGTCATGAAACAAAGACTTGGGAAATTTTTTCCCTCTTTCGGCCGATTCGGCCTTTTCGCGTCCCGCGCGTACCTTTGTCCCAGATGTTCCAACTACTGCGTGGACTTCCTGGCAGCTTTTCGGCCGGTTCGCGCCCCGACGTCCCAACTGTCCCAGACTGCTGCGAAACAAAGGACTTAGCCGATTTTCTTCATTTTTTCAGACCCCAAGCTTGGCTTTTGCAATTTTTTCACATTTTTAAAACTTGCTGGGTTTTCTTCTTGGACAGGAGAGTTAGAAGGAAGCCGAGGGGACCCCGAAAACATGATTTTGGGCCTTGAATCAATCTACTTGCTCGGGACTGAAGAATTTGATGCATGTTATCAAAATTACCCTGGGGGGTGAATTTTGGATAACAATTTTGGTGACTCAGCGGGGTTATCTGCCTGTCAGATGAAGAATAGCCAGCTGCTCATAGTAATCCATTGGGCATGGAGTCTGTTTGATAACCTCTCAGCTGATCTGAAATTTGACAACCTGTGTCCTTGAGCTATTGAAACATTTGTTGAGCTGGTTCTCCCGTGGCTGCAAATTCTTTTCCAGGAGCTCGATGAACTGCAAACATGCACATACTAGAAGCAATAGGACATGTGCACAAGCACTTAGGGAAATAAAAAACTACTCTAACAGCAGTACAATGTGCATAAGCACTTAGAGGAATGGAAATTCTAAATTAATATTTACAAGGGTGAGAAGCTTTCTTTCTAGTAGCAACGTTTGAGATAGATCCCATTGACTGGAATCTGTAATTCTTCACCATCCAACTTAGCCAGTCGGAAGGCATTGCTACCTTTGCATTCAATGATCATGTATGGGCCACTCTAGATGGCATCAAACTTGGAATGCTTTCCCGGCTTTGCACGATCTGCATCCCATTTCAACACTAGATCTCCAACTTGGAAGGTTCTAGTCTTGGCTTTCCTACCAAAAGTCTTCTTGATCAAGGCTTGATCCTTCTCTATCGCCTGGGCTGCATGCTCTCTAATTTCTTGGAGCTCCATTAATTCTGCATATCTAACCTCCATGGGTTCAAACTCAGCTAGTTCCAACTGTTTCATGAGCTCCAATGCTGGAAACTCAAGTGATATAGGTAGAACTGCCTCTTTCCCATACACAAGCTTGTATGGAGAGCTTCCTGTAGACCTCTTGGGTGTGATCCTATCAGCCCATAGGGCTGATTTGAGCTTTGAGTGCCAAGTCCTTTGATTCTCATCAAGAGTCCTTCTGATGATTCTTAGTAGATTCTTGTTCGTAGACTCGGCTTGGCCATTACCTTGAGGGTAATAGTTCGATGAAGTGCTGAGATACACACAATTCTTGACAGCCCATTCAGTGATATTTGTGCCAAGGAATGCCAATGCATTGTCTGATATGATAGTGGTAGGGGCACCAAACCTTGTGACTATCCCTTCATAGAAATCTAAGATATTAGATTCATTTGCCTCCTTGAGTGCCACTGCTTCGGTCCACTTGGTGAAACGATCCGTTGTTGTAAGTATCCACTTGTGGCCTTGACTTGAATTGGGATTGATAACCCCAATGAAGTCCAATCCCCATTGCATGAATGGCTGATCCACTAAAATTGGACGAAGGGGCAGCACTGCTAACCTTTCTTTCCCTGTGAAGAATGCACATTTCTTGCATTTTTTGACCCATGAGTAGCAATCATTGAACACAGTAGGCCAATAGTAACCAGCTTTCATGATTTTGAGAGCTGTCACTCGTGGAGCAAAGTGGCCTCCTGCTTCCCCGTCATGGAACTCGTGTAATATCTTCTCAACTTGACCTGTTCCAATGCATCTTAATAGAACACCATTGATGTCCTTCTTGAATAAGATACCATTAATGAGTACATACGGGATAGCTTGTAATCTAAAGTATCTCCTCTTTGCTTTGCTCATTTCTGGAGGGCACAAGCCTCTTTGGAGGTAATGCACAAGGTCTTGAGTCCAACATGGAATGGGTGCATCGTCAGCTAGTTGTTCTTGATCATTCTGTAGTAGTAGGATAGCATCCTCTTCACTTTTTGACCCGTCTGGTTGTTTGGAAGCGAGCTGCTCACACAAGCCTTTGCCACGAACTAGCTTGGTCACTTTGATTTCAATATCATATTCCATCACCCGAGTGATCCAACCTGCTCTCTTCTCATTTAAATCCTTGTTTAGGAGGAAGTCCTTGACACCAGCATGAGACACCAGCAGTTGAATCTTATTGTTTGAGACCAAATGTCTGAACTTCTTCAAGCTCCTGATCACGGCAAGGACATGCTTTTCGATGAAAGAATACTTTATTTCGTAATCTTCCAAGGTTTGACTGAAGAATGCTATGGGCTGTTCTGAACCTTCTCTATTCAGCTGTGTCAAGATAGCTGAGATTGTATCTGATCCTCCAAACGCATACAACATGAAGTCCTTTGAAAAGTCTGGGTTGATAAGAGTTGGAGCTTGTGATATTGCATGCTTGATGTTTTCAAAACTCTCTTTGCCTTCTGCTGTCCATTTGAATGCCAGATTCTTCTTCAACATCATTGTTAAAGGCTTCACAAGAGTGGAAAAATTAGGCACAAATCTGCGGACAAAGTTTATCCTTCCCAAGAAGCTTTGAAGATATTTCTTGTGGTGTGGCAATGGAAGTGTTCGGATGGCTTCAACCCTTTCAAGATCAATTGTTAGCCCTTCCCTAGAGACAATGTGACCCAACAATTTGCCTTCATGTGCCAAGAATATACACTTCTTTGGATTCAATGATACTCCGAACCTTCTACACCTCTGAAACACTTGTCTGAGGTGAAAGAGATGGTCTGCTGCATTCTTTGAGAAGACAGTGATATCATCTAGGTATACCAGCACTATATTGTTGATTAAGCCTTTGAATGCCATATCCATAGCTCGTTGAAATGTTGCTCTGGCATTTGACAGTCCAAATGGCATCTTCTTGTAAGCATACGTGCCCCATTTTGTAGTGAAGGCTGTCTTGAATTGATCTTCTTCCTTCACCATTATCTGATTATAGCCTGAATATCCATCTAGCAATGAAAACCTTTCTGAACCAGCTACAACCTGCAATATTTGCTCCATGGAAGGGAGTGGGTAATGGTCCTTGAGAGAGGCTCTATTCAAGTCTCTGAAGTCAACACACAATCTGATCTCTCCACTCTTCTTTCTGACTGGAACTAAGTTGGCAACCCAACTAGAATGCTTGATTGGGAATATGATTCTTGACTCAATCAGCTTGTCCAATTCTTTTCTCATGAGAGGCTCCATGTGTGGGTTGACTGGTCTTTGTTTCTGCCTGACAGGCTTAGTATTTGGATCCAATTCGATGGTATGCTGAGCTAAGTTGGGATTGAAACCTTTCAAGTATTCATAGCTCCAAGCAAACACATCAGGGAACTCTTGACACAGCTGTATGAACTCATACCTTTCTTGTTCAGTTGTCATCCTTCCAATTTGCAATGGTTTGTTCTCTTCTACCAAGATGGATACTGAATCCTCTCTCTTGACCTGAATGTTTGCTTTCTCCTTTCTAAACTGATCATTGGGATTAAAAATGGACTCCAAAGTGATAAGTCCCTTGGGCAGCTTGTTAGTTCTCAGCTGTACCACTTGGTCACCATACTGCTGTTCCAATTTTTCTTGATTCTTGGCTGAGAACTCAGCTTCTTCTTGCAAGAAATGGATGATTTGCTGGTCATTTTCAAACACTTGCCAACTGACATTGTTATCTGGCACTGAAGGCCTCACAATCACGTGGATGTTTGGCTGTACCTTGTCTTGTTGAATACTTTCCACAATGTCAAAGGCTGCCCCTACTGCTGCAAGCCTGTCAGCAGCTTGATTCTCTTTCCTAGGAATGGATTTGATGCCAAAACCTTCAAAATCTTCCATGAGGTCCCACACCCTGTTCTTGTAGCACTTGAGTAGATCATTCTTGGCAGCATGCTGTCCCTTGACCTAATTTACAATCAATTCACTGTCCCCAAAGACTTGCAAGTTCTTTATTTTCTTCTTGATTGCCCAATGCATCCCTTGCACCAAGGCTTCATATTCGGCAGTGTTATTGGAGCATGCAAACTGAAATCTAAAAGCTGAATAGTACTTTACTCCTTGAGGTGAAACAAGCATGGCTCCACCTCCTGCACCTTGTCTACTCCTTGATCCATCAAAAAACAGCTGCCATACCTCATTGTCATCCTTGTGGTTTGGCTTGGTGATGCTAGGAATAGGTTGATTTTCTTCGTGTATACAATAGACTCCCAGCTCAGATTCTTCTATTTCTTGATAAGGATCAAAAGCATGCACCTTGCTTGCCCATTCATCAAGAGTTAGATCTGGGATGCTTCCAACCTTAGTGTCAGCTTCATCAGTGCTTGGGTGATCTTCTTGATCAAATGCTGAGCAATTGGCATTAATCTGACTTGGAGTGTAAGGCTCAATATGGAAGTTTGCAATAGGTTCTGACCTGATTGTAGCTTTGGTTCCATACCTCGTTCTGAACAACATGTGTGACCAATCAGTAGAAAGATAGCCTCCAATTTTGGCTGTGAAATCTCTTGACAAACATAGGGCAAAGAGTGGTGGAAGGTCTATAACCGATACATCTTGTAAAACAACAACATTTGGACATGCATGCAAGGTAAGGCTCAAGTTTTTAATCACTCCAACTGTTGCTACTGCTATCCCATCTAGCTGCACTACCCCTTTGGATATCGTTTCATACTGGAGCCCTAGCTGATCAGCTATTTGTTTAGGCATCACTGAGCTACTTGCCCCGGAGTCTATCATGCAATTGTGCACTAGCTGATTTCCAATGATTAATGAAACATAGAAAGGAGGGGGCTTCAACATTTTACCTTGCTGTCCTCCATGATTTCCCTCAGGCTGGGCAGCATTTGTGAGCACTTTGTCTTGCATCTAAACTTGCTGATTCGAAGTTGGCCAGTCCTTCATGGCAGCTTGCAGCAGATCTCTTTGGCCTGGGATGGATAGGGATTCCCACATTGATATATTGACGTTTGTCTTCTTCATCTGATCAATGATACTGAATGGTGATGAAGGATCTCTTTGTTGTCCCTTGGTTTGCACATTCACTCCTTGCACGTGGGCAGCAACAACTGGTATTTGAGTTGGCCTAGGGGCTGTTCTTGGCTGCCCTTGTGCATTTGAAATTGGATTTTGCTTGCCAACCATTTGTGGAACCATGGAAGGTTGTGGATTGGTTGGGGCTAATGGCTGTTCTTCACCCAAATTCCTCCTTTTTGACCTTGTGTTGGCTGCAACACCTTGAGAAACTACCTGGTTCATGCCACAAAAATCCTCTGCTTGCCAATTTACCAATGTGGTGTCATTTGGGGCTGATTGCTGTTGGAATGTTTCTTGTTGTTGGTTGTTTCCTTGACTGCCCTCACCCTCCACACCAGTAGTTGTCACCATTAATGCTTGATTGAAAGCACCATTGAAGCACATGGATTGGTTATGAGGCTCATTGCATGGAAAACACCAATCGTACTCCTGGGCAATGTTGTTTTGTGTTGGCACCAATGCCTTAGAGGCAGATATGGCATTTGGATTATAGGGCTGAAATGGTCTATTGGCAGGAGGCCTTGTTTGATTCATATTTGCAACTGGATTAGGTGGCCTTTGTGGTTGGTATGGCTGCCTGTTAGGCTGAGCTTGGGGCTGATAAGAAGGTCTAAAACCTTGGGCCTACTACCTTTTGAGAGTAACCAGCTCATTGCCTAGGTTTTGCAATTGCTTCATGACTTCTTGAAGCTCATTTGGGGCACTTGGAGATGAAGTGGAAGCTTCATTTGAACTCTGATTTCTAGGAGTGGGAGAAGGAGCCAAATTAGGTGCTTGATTGGTGTTTGGACTCTCTAAACTTGGAAACAGTGGCATGGGAGGTCTAGGGGCAAGTTTGCCAGCTTGGATCAAACAATTTTCAGCCCTAATGGCAATGCTATAAGCCATAGGGATAGTTATGCCTCCCATGGACTGAATCAACATAGAAATATCAGAATTTAGAGCTTTGAGATAGTAGAGAAAAGCACCTTCTGCTGTTGGCCTGACTGCCACTGGAATTCTCTCCCAAGTCTTTTGAAATCTGAAGTTGAAATCGGTCAGCTGCTCATTGGGAGCTCTCTTGATGGTTGTCAGCTGCTCCAAAAGAGACAAGTTGTCTCCCTTTTCTCCAAATTGCTCATGAAGTGCTATACACAGCTGATTCCAATTTGTGATAGAACCAGCTCCAAGGCTCCTAAACCATTGCAATGCTTTACCCTTGAATGAAGATGCCAGCAACTTGACAGCCACTTGCATCTCATTGATTTCATGGATTGCACAAAGGTTAGCAATATCTTTAACATGATCACCTGGAGTAGTCTGATTTTCTCCAGTGAAGTATGGAATGTTCTTCAAGGCTGCAATAGGAATTGGATGTTGTGCATTGAGGGAAAGTGGGCTGCTACCTGTGAAGTTGACATAGGGGTTGTTTTGTGCCATTCTAATTGGTCTTAAAACCCTTGTTGACTGAATGAAAGGCCTACCAGGTGGAGGAGTTGAGAGAGTTCTGTTTGGTGGAGATGGAGACCTTTGAATCCTTCTTCCTCTTTGCCTTCTTCTTGGAGATAATTGCAGGTATTCAAACAACACTTCTTCTTCTCCAACTCTTGACCTTGTGGTGACTCTTCTCATGAGTTTTCAGGCCTGCACTGCTGAAACCAGTTGATTCTTCCCCTTGGAGTCACCAGATATGCAAATAATAGCTCTTTTTCAAGCAAGAAAATTGCAGCAGATGCACATCAACTTTGCTGCAATAAAAATGAGACCTCTAGTGTCCCACCGGGTGTGCCAAAACTGTTATCACCAAATCACAGCACCCCTGGATGTTGATCAGATTTCTAGGTTGATCATACTAGCATCCAGTGTGATTACACAACATTGAATCCTTTCTCCAAGTGTGGGACTTGCAAAAATGAGAAAGGAATCTCCAGAGAAGGTTGGTTCCTATTCCTCTGTTCAGATGCACACGAAAAATGCAGAGGGTTTACTCAAAACCTAATCTAACTTGCCAAGGATACAGGGTAAGAAGATGTACAAAAATAAACCTAAGCTAACAGAGGTGATGCACCGAGGAATGAAGAACACCTATCTTGCCAATAAACACAGACCATTCAAATGTGATGCAAGATCATGCACAGATAAAAAAATTTGCAGTGAAAGATCAGGAGGATGCAAATGAACACAGAGAGGGTTGAGAATCATCCACATACATGCATTACTTGCTCCAAAGATTGATACAATACAATACAAAATTCCAAGAGGTAGAGTCACATTACAGTTTCAAATGGGAGGTTCGAACTCCACAAATTCACCTACCAAAGAGAAGAAGGGAGGGGCAAAACAGGAATGTTCGACCCTTAGAAAGAAGCCCCTCTTTACAATTTATAGGAAGAATGAGAGAGGGAAGAGAGAGGAAAGTCAGATCTACCCCAACCACTTCTAGGTCACATTTAATTTATCTCATTATGGCGGTGGGTGAGAACCCTGGCAAGAGCGGCGAACTGTATTTTGCATTAAAGCTGGTTGTTGAAACGTCAGTTCTGGCCATTACCACACGCCAGAGATGTTTCTTGATTTTCTCTCTCCAAACTGAACCAAAATGTAAGATTGACCCTAGAATCATGTAGAGAATTTCACCAGCTTTCCATTGATATAAAGAACGTGAAAATCTGAGCTCTGGATCGAAAGTTATGGCGATCTGAAGATTTAGGGCAAAAAAACAGGCCAAAACGGATCGGCGGGAAAATATTTGAGTTTTTCCCATGCTCTGCCACTTGGATGACACGTGTCAGACTCTGATTCATCCATGGGTTCATTCTCTAAAAATTCCTTTCGGGCCTTTAAACTTGGACACGTGGCACTATTTTATTGGTTCGGGCCTGAGGGGCGCACTTGGCAACTTTTCAACCTTTTGACACGTGGCACGTTCTGATTCGTTGGCGGCTCTTTCGGCTTTTCGCCACTTCACCTTTTGTCCCACACGTACCTTTGGCCTAGCTGTCCCAAACTGTCTGGGACAAATTTCTCTGAACCGCCCGATTCGGGCTTCCTTGTTCCTGTTTGCGGCGAAGACACGTGGCAAGATTCCATTCACTCTCGGCTCTTTCAGCTTTTCGCATCCCGCGCGTACTTTTGGCCCAGATGTCCCAAACAAAAGTCCTCTATTTCGGCAAAACCAGCCGGTTCGCATCCTCCGCGTACTCTTGTCCCAACTGTCCTAGAACTGCCTGGGACAAATATCTCCGAACCGCCCGAAATGGACTGACTTGCGCCAAACCGGCGATCCGCGTCCTACGCGTACTTTTGTCCCGGACTGTCCCAGAACTTGCGAACACAAGACTTGGGCAATTTTTTCCCTCTTTCGGCCGAATCGGCTTTTCACGTCCTGCGCGTACCTTTGTCCTAGATGTTCCAACTGCTGCGCGGACTGCCTGGCGGCTTTTCGGCCGGTTCGCGCCCCGACGTCCCAACTGTCCCAGACTGCTGCAAACTAGGACTTAGCTGATTTTCTTCATTTTTTCGAGCCCCAAGCTTGGATTTTGCAATTTTTTCACATTTTTAAAACTTGTTGGGTTTTCTTCTTGGATAGGAGAGTTAGAAGGAAGCCGAGGGGACCCTGAAAACATGATTTTGGGCCTTGAATCAATCTACTTGCTCGGGACTGAAGAATTTGATGCATGTTATCAAAATTACCCTGGGGGGGTGAATTTTGGATAACAAGAAGTTTGTTAAAAAAATTATTTCAACCTTGATTCTGAAGTCAGAATGATGGATTTTTGCAATGCAAAACAATGTTCAAACAAAAACTTTGGACATTTTTTACAACAATGGAGAGGAATCGCAATTTGGTTCCCATGTTCAATCACTGAAAAATAAATGGTTAGCATCTTCATCCCAAACCTTAATGGTGAATTTTCCTTTCTGTCATTGCCGATTAAAACAACCCACTTGAGACCCATGAACAACCTAGGTTTAGTTAGAAAATTATGGAATAATTTTTTTTAATTAGGAGTTAATGACCAAAGTATCAAAGACAGTTAAATTCAACTGATAGCTTTTTTCATTATAATAATTACTAATTCCACATCAAAAGCAACAAGAGCAATAAGTCCATACCTAGCTCAAATCTCCCTAGGGATTAATTTAATTGCTGATTACATTGACATTTTAGCTAAATATTTATTGATTATAAATATTAGGGTTAAGGAACCCAAAACAATTAAATACCCAAGGTATTTAATTCCAAAATATCAAGACAAGAGTAGGGTTTAATTGCAGTGAGAAAGGAATACATATTTAAAATCAACAAAGTAAGGTCTCACTTACCCACTCCCAGAACTTGATTAGGAATGTCTATAACCAGGTTACTAGGCAACAGCTACCACAACATATTCTGGAACAACTCAAACCCATAAGAACAAACTTCGCTTTTATTAACAATTCTTAGAGGTCACAAGGTCCAAAACTTATGGCTAGAAGTTTCAGTTAGGTTCAAGGAGTAATTTACCCCCATACCCACTCTCTAACAAGCTCAAAGTTTCAACTAGATTTCTCTCATACTTAGCACTTCCAAAAGTTCCCTAAACCATTCGCAATGGATAGGAAATTTTCTCACCTTTCTGGTGATATAAAGAAGTCCTCCTAACTCCTTACATAACTCAAGATATGAGTGGGCGGAGTTTTTTAGTCAAATTTTACCCTAGGGGGACACGTGTCAAGAGGTGGAGAAAGCACCTTCAACGGGTTGGTGGGTCACGGGGTGGCTTAGGGATTTTTTTCCATTGTGTGGGCACAATAGAAAAAGTTATTTTGTGCCTCAGTGGGTCTCTGGTGCACACGTGTTGAGTCCTGGCACAAAGCGGGAAAGGGGTTGATGAAGCAGCGGAGAAGATTTCTAAATTTCACCGAAGGGAGAACAAAAAGGGAAAAGGGATGCGTGGGTCTGCGTTCCCACAAAAGAAGAAAAATCCAACGCAGAGTGGAAAAACGGAGCCACAAGGGAAACTTTCAAAATTTTCCTAAGGCCAAAAAATGAAAAAGAAAAGGGGTCTGCCCTCCCCGCTGCCACCCCAAGGTGCCACGTGGCACGTTCTCATTAGCGGCGGGCCAGCAAGGCTAAAGTGAAAATTTTCCCCCAAAATTTTCAAAATGTCTAAGGGTTAAAAGGAAGTTGCGCCTCTGATGTAGCTCCAAGAGGACACGTGGCACCCTCTTATTAAGAGATGAACTTGCAATTAAGCAGAGATTCCATTCACAATAGTAATTCAATCACCATTTGATATTCCCATTTCAATTACAACAATGTGAATAAGAGATGAACTTGCAATACCTTATTGACTTAAAAAAGAGAAACATCTTTACATTCTTTCATTCCTTGAATACAACTAATAGAATTTTCATTTGGTTTCAAATACAGTTTACAAAATATACAACACTCTTCCACATTCCTTTTTCAAAACAGAGAAGAGAATATAACTCTTTACATTTCACATTTCACTTTCAAACTTTCCTCATCAATACAAGCAACTTCTCATTACAATAATTATATAAATCATCCACTTCAAAGTGGGAAGGAATACAATAAACTTGGTCACAAGAAGGGACTATCAAACTGTACATTTATTTTTCTCCAGGACAGCAACATGCTCATTTTCTTTTTTTTCTCCAAGTTGATCATAACAAAAGAGGGGGAAAGACAATGCTCTCCACCCAACCAAGACATCCAATGAAAGAAGAAGCCTTCCTTCATTATTGGCCCCTAAGCCCCAACCGAAGTACAATCAAAGGTGTAATTCAACCATGGCAACAACTGGCTTCCACAACACAACATTCTTTCACATACACATTTCTTTTTTTTGAAACACAATGCAACACGAAACAAATAGCAATTCACAACTACATTTAAAAACATTCAAAACAAAACTCAAGCTTGATCTTGCAAGCCAAAGGAGCAAGTTTTATGGGGGAAGATGTTTATGCCTCCCAATTGGGAATTGGGCACCCACCAAAAACAAACTGCCAATTAATTCATCACACACACATTTCCTTATGCCCCCCACAAAATCCCTCCTTATGCCCCCAACAAATTTCCTTATGCCCCCCAGAAAGTAAGAAATGCAAGCTATTTATTTTCTAAGGTAGATCCCAAACCCAAACTCCCTCCACAAAACTCTGATGCCAATGGCATTTCCTTATGCCCCCCCACAATAATTCCCCATAGCCTTCTCCTACACCTTCCCTAAGACAGTCTACCCAACCAGCCAACAAATAAAACAAAACATGCATTTTCCACACAACACAACAAGATAATAATAAAAATAAAAGAGAGTTAAATTTTTACCTCTCCATGGTTATTTGGTCTCCAAACAGTAAGCTTCAAATTCCAAACACAGCCCAAAACATCAAGCTCCTAAGCATGCAAATCTAACTTCAACACTTTCTTCAAAAACAAGATCTCCCTCCAAAAAATGTGCCCCCAAGGAAGTATCCAAAAAGGTTCAATAACCCAAAACAAGAAGAGAGTTTCAATTATATAGAATGGGAAAGAAGAGGATGATGTGGATCCATGTAGGATGCCACATCATGCATCCTCACATTCAAACACAAAATACAAACTCCAAACTCCAAGGCTCAATAAAGACGTGGGTGAAGAATGACAAGTTACTTGAACACTCAAAAACAGCCCACACCTCAAAGGACAACCATTAAATTAAAATGTAAGAAAGTGCAATTAAAAACATGCACAAGATGAATAAAATGCATTATAAAAAGTCACGAATCACTTCCCCAACCATAAGTATGGTTGGTAACATAAATTTAGAGGCATGGGACAAGTTGTCCTTATCCCACAAGCCTCCAAAAACAGCCCCCAAGGTCAAATTCGAATTTCCATGGAGGTAGAGTATTTCTTACTCCAAAATCTAACTTACACAAACTCTTACACCTCTTACACATCCCTTACAAATTAATTACAAAAAGTCAACAACTCTAATAATTACTTTCCATATCCCAATTTAATTTATTTAAATTTTAAACATATGATCTCCTCACATTAATCTATCACAATTAATTTATTAAAAGAAGAGAACACATTACAAATTAAATACATACAAAAATAAATAAAATAAACACATTAATAAAATAAACAAACCCATGGTCACATATAAGGAAATCCCCCCCATGGGATCCCCTAACTAAACTACACACAACACAACAAAACAAGTTGCCATGGTGACCATGTTGAATTCACCTAGAATTCCATTTTGGTTGGTCTCTGATCCCCCGATGTTTTGTTGTGATATATTTAACCTAGAAAATATAATTACTGCTTTGGTCTCGTGGCCATATCAAAATGCCCAAAATGAATATATAAAAAAATCACAAAATCATCTATACATATGAATCACAACAATCATCAAGGAAATCAACGAAATCATTTGCAATTTATATCGACAACTATATCATCATCAATTAATTTCCCTTTTTAGTTTTAGGTGTACTCATAATCTCCAAAATCACATGTCCAAATAACTTCCATTAAACATCCATGTCAATAGTATATCATCGTCCACATATGAGTGTCTCTAATAATCACCATGCATCCTATATAATAAGATTCAACAATAATCCAAGATCTGACATCTAACACCATGATAAATCCAAACTATAAGGATGTCCATCATAGAGTCTACAATATCATGATCAGAATAAAAGTGTCGAAGGAAAGTGGGCACTACACTTTCACATACATATGTATTGCCTCAACATTTTTGTAGAAGTTATCAAAATGGGAAATCGAATATAAAATTCCCTCATTGTTAAAGGATTTCTCAAGACTCGTTTTATAAACAATGGTCGCAATCAAAATAACAATACTAAAAACAACCCTAGCACTTCTCATGATAAATCTAGGTATATTAACCACAACCGTAATGTTACAATGATAGTGTCACAAATACTCATAACATGCATAACATATTGTTAACCTATAAAATTAACAAGGGAAATTTTGTAGGTAACCATACCAAATTTTTGTTTTGGTTCCCCGTTGAGGTCCCTTAACGTTCGGAATGGCATAAAATCCCTTTCCAAAAAATCTAGTTTTTCGAACTTAGTCATTTGGTCCTTTTTTGGTTGGGCGCAGTTTTTATTCATGCAACATCAAATGAATTTGCGCCCCTTTCTTTCCTTTGGTACATCCTTTGGAGTGTCGACATTCCAAATGTTGCACCTTCCCATGATACGCCTTTCAAGCCTTGTGCCAAGGCACATGTGCCATCTTGTCGACATTCAAAATGTTGCACGCCCTTGAATGGTGCGCCAAAGCGCTAAAAAAGCAATGTTGACAGTCCCAAATCCGCGCCTAGGGTGTAAATATTTTCATGTTGGCGTCCATTTGCCTAGGTGTGCCTTACCAAAAGTTGGTGGCACATTTATTGCACCTTTTGCTATATATAGGCACATCCAACCTGTCATTTTCACGATTGAAAAAATGTGAAAAAGGTTAATTCCTCTGCACCTCAGCACTCATGTCAGCCCTATGTGTCACTTTTTGTTCACATTCATGGACCTGAACATCATTTCCTCCATCTTATATATTCCTGGTAAGTGACCCTATGCTCTTCTTGTGTTGTTGTTGAGTTGTTTTTGTGTTGTTTTTGGAGGTTGTTATTATTAAAAACAAAGAAAATGAACCTAAGAAGTAATACAACTCCCTGCCCGTTTTACAAATCAACCCACCTCTAAACCGGTCTTACCCTCCTTCCAGATCTGCTAAACATTGGAGGCCTTGCCTCCAAAATGAATCCCTGACACTCTTTGTTGTATTCCTCTCACTGTCAAAATCTGTGTTGGAAGAGGTTAAAGACCACCAAAGCCTGTCAAAAAAGAGGTGAAGTTTCTAAAAGTTATCAAATCTAGAGACCACGGTTTTTCTTTGGCGATAAACGCCATTTCTGTTACACTAAACACAGTCATGCCAAAGAGGCACACTGTCCCCTGCCTGCAACATGCATCTTTCCTGCACCTTATAAAAATTCCTTAAAACCTAACACAGGCGCAAGCACAACTCCACCTACACCAACATTTGAATGTCATGCTAGACCCTTCCCGCACCGTGCCAAAAGCTCCAAACCTTGGCGCACCTTAACTCAATGATGCACCCTTTGAACCTACACCCTTTGGCACATCATAATGCTTTGCAACATGTACCACATCTGCGCCAATGACACATCCTGAATCCTTGCAACACCAAAATAATCTGTCGCCCAATAAAAAACCCTTCATATGGCGCAGGCGCACATCATATGACACCAACATCTGAATGTTGTGTGTAGTATTTTCTACACCCTACTGCCCCTTTTGCGATTGTTTTCTTCCATGCAACACTCTCCAGAAGTGCACCTTGCTTTTCTGACCCTGCAGCCTACAATAGAATTGTGCCTTGCACCCAGAGGCTTGTAAATTGATAACTTTTCATTCTATAAAGCTTTGATGGATGATTTAATAGCTAACATGGCTCTTCTGCGATGGACTTCCCTACTTCTTCTTGCAGATCAGCAGCTGAACTCAGATTCACACATGTCTTCATCAAGTAAGAAGCCAACCAAGTCTAAGGGTAAGGCCAAACTCACAGAAGAAGAAATGAAGTACAAATACCAAAGGGTCAGGATGCCTGAATCCCTTGCAGAGTGTGACCTAGACATCAGGGATTCAGAACTTGGTCATATTGATATGGAGGACTTCTGGGCCAGAACCAGGAAGGTCACAGGCAGTCCATGGATGGAAAAATTGGTCGGTAGTGGTTTACATTTCGCTGCAGGAATTCCCGTGAGTGCAGTAAACAACGAGTTCATGATGGTGGTGGGCCTGCTGTTACAATAAGGACACAAGATGTGTCGAGAATGAGAAGGGCGAGGTAATAATCAACCTCACTACCTGGCACTTCGAAATCATGTTGGGTATCCCCCACCACCAGCATTTTGTGGCAATAAGCCAAGAAGACTGCATAAAAGCATGGGATGAAAATGAAGACAAATGCATGCAGCTTGATGAATGAAGTATATCTGAAAAACAAGAAGGTGATAACCAGGTGGCCGCAAGTTATTCATCGCAGCGACTTCTCAGAGGAGCTGAGCGACACCATCACCTTCCTGAGTAGGGTGTTTGGGCTTCCTGATGCCCATTACTTTCACAAATGGATGCTCAGATATCTGGAAACAATGAGCAAAAATGTTCCTGATCAACATTTTGAATGGGCAAGATCATCAGCAGCACCATCTCCGAGTAGCTTCAACAACTCTCAACAATGGGGAGGTTCTACATGAACTCCTACGTGGTATACATTGCTACCTCTGAAAGAGACTACCCAGCACTGAGTCGATGTGGGGTGTGGCCCCAAGTAAGAATATATGAGTATTATCTAGAGTTGAGACTAGAAAATAACATCGCTCAATTCAGCAAAATCAATGATGCCTTCTTCTATGGCATCATCTACCTCTTGAGGCCCAATATGACTCACGGTCAGATGACCAAGAGTGTGGTTACTACCACAGAGAAGTGGGGGGTGTTATTTATGTAATTCCCCACTTTCACCTATCTCAGAGCCACTAACTTCTTGGGGGAGCCCACCAAGTTACCGAGGTATGCAGGACCCAAGTTGATCCTATTGGAGCTGTCCAGACAGCTTATCACATACCACGAGAAGTGTCCTGAAAAGAAAGAAGGGTGGAACTCCATTCCCCCTCATAGTGGGAAGGTACACCTACACTTCTCATACCAAAGCCTGGGAAATGTTTGCGGAGCTGGAGTTGCTCAACTTGAAACACAATTTCCCAGCAAGGCCAACCTTCGATCCTCGCAATTACCTTCCAAGGGAAAATCTCAATCCAATCCACGTCCCACAGATCGAAGATGTTTATATCGATCTGTATCATGAGGTCGAGCTCAGAAGAAAGGATCACTCCCGCCTGGCCCTGGCAGAGATCATCCAATATGGTGTGGCCATTGTCTCGAAAGGTTTCCAAGTGACTGATCAAGAAGTTGATCAGGTCTATCTAGATATGAGACGGGGACAATTGGCCATTTGTTCGAGATTGATAGAACAAAGGCACCTCAGAATATTGAGGAAAGGGTTAAAGGCACTCTGTAGCACACAGAGCATTGGTGCAGGAAAAACGGTCTCATCTACCTTGGGGTAGACTTCACCACGTCTCCTTTGGGAAATGCACCTACTAGGCCAAAGCACTTGCCAAAAGGCAAAGGGAAAGACAAAGAGGGAGAATCAAGCACTGCTCAGGAGCAAGCTCCTGAGAGTCCTCCTTCTCACTGCCCAGGAACAGGTAGTAAGCCTGGTATCCCCTAAAAAAGAAGAGGCGGTAAGTGTTCCAAAGGGCACATCCACTCAGGATGTTGCCACTGCTGTAACCAGTGAAGTTCCCACCATCCCATCTCCCACTCCTCCTTCCCCTCCTCACGTCACTCAAGAAACCACTCCTTTGGTTGTGTCTTCTCCCCCATCTTCTACTGTTCCCCCTTCCTCTTCCTCCATCTTCTCTTCCCTCATGGATCTGTCCCCAAGCATTTCTTCCCTCATCTCTCAGATCCCTTCCACCCCCACGGTTTCCTCTCCTATAGTGACTCCTACCCCTGTGAGCATTGGAGGGTCGGCTTCTTTATCAATGCCACCGCTGAGTGTCTCGACACATTTCCCCGAGTTCACTGTAGTTGCTCCTTCTTCTACCTCTGTTCCCTCTTCTCCCTCTGGTCACACTCCCTTAAGTCTAGAATGGATCTCCAAACACCTGAGCTAGCACAAGAGGAAATTCCCCATTGCACCTATGGACTTCTCTGTCATTCCAACTAAAAGGATCCAAGAATCAAAAGCCAATAACCCGCTTCTCTCATAGCGCTTCAGGTGAAAGGGTTATGGAGATCGCATACCCTGATCCCACAAAGGATAAAAAAGATCTATCTCCTACATATTATACAGTGACACAGGTCACAATGGGAACATCCTCAGAAAGCCTGCAGGGAGAGGCCCTATCTGCAGTGGATGCCCTTTGCAAAAAGCTTCAGGAAGCAAAGGAAGAGAAGAGGATACTGAAAGAACAGAACAAACATCTTCTCCAAGCCCTGCAGAAAATGGGCAGTGCACCTCTTGTAGCTGCCACCGAAACTCCTGAGGCCCTTAGTCAGGAAAAGATAAATGAGTACGCCAAGATTGGTGAGCAAGGTATGGCAGTATCTACCTGGAGAGACCAGATCCTCAAGGATAGTGAGGAAGTAATTGTAAAGTTCACAGAGCTATATCAAAATATTGATCAGGCTAATAAGGAACTCTAGGCGATTACAGGACCTATCTCTGAAGAGTTGGACCATGCCAGGTTACAACATGAGACATTCCAGAAGATGCTCGACTACCCAGTCGATGACTTAGTAAAATTCAGCGTCTTTGATCACCCAAGAGCACCCAACAAAGTCCTTGCTGCTTTGGACTATCGGGTTGACCAGATGGAATTTGTCTTGGAGAAGATTGATAAAATCAAGGAGGAAGCCTTGGATGCAATGCATCAAATGGAGCAAATCATCCTAAGGATGTCTCTGGGCTTGCTCACCCCATCATACACCTTGAGGAAGGCAGATGACACTATTTTTCTCTTCAAGGAGATCACGTCACAAGGTTTAGGGTCAGAAGCCACTTTTGACACAGAATCTATCAACAACCTTCTGGCCTACCGTGATTTTGTTGGATACCTGATGGAGGTAGGTAATGAATACTTCAAACTCCCAGAGAGACTCAGAGATGAACGGGAGACTTGCGAGGTCATTGGTGATCACACCAAGGGTCCCGCTCAGGATCAACTTCAACCAATGATTAGCAAGTTCATGGAGTATTGCACTCAATTTCACATTTCCTCTCCTGAGAAGAAGCAGGATACTCCTTTCCAGCTGTGGGACGACGACGAATAGGCTCCTTCCTCTTGGGATTGTTCCCATTTTTGTAAAGTATTTAAAAGTATGTTGGCACAAATGATGACATCATCCATGTTACACCATGAGATGTTGTCATCCACCAAATTGCCCCTAAAGTCAACAGTTGACTTTTAGATATTTTTGTAGATATTTTGTAAATAGTTGTTGGTTCCTTTTTGCCTTCTTTCTCCTTCTCCTTCTATATATACTTGGATACTTGTTGTATTCAAGGAGGAACATTTTTTAGATGAAAAATAGAAGTGAGAAGAAAAAAGGCTTTGTACTTTTTGTAACAGAAAATATTAATACAGAAATTAAGACTTTGTGCTCAATGGATGTGTTATGTGTATTAGATCTTTCTTAAGTTAGATCTATGTTGCTTTTCTGTCAGATCTATCTCTACTTTTTTGTCATTTGCTCATCAGTATTGCTTTGTTCATTTATGCAAGTAGGTTTGGCTCTGTTTACTACCATCCCCAAAACATAAACCCTCTGACCTTTCTGCTTTGGAATTCATTTCTTTTCTCCCTTCGGATCTATCCTATCTCCGTCCTTCCCTTCATTCTTTTCTATCCACAGTCAGAAATACCCCTACTGGGACGAAGATCCCAAACCCCTGAAGGCAAAATACTATAGGACTTGCACAAATTCCTGCTGGTAGAATAACAATAAACCAGTTTCGCTTTGTTGTCTCAAAGAGGGGCTATGCCCTGCACACTGTTGGCCTGTCTATCCATAGATCTGCCCTCCCGACAGATTTTCAGACCAACAGTTTTTGGTGACTCCACTGGGGAAAGAACCAGATCTATGTGAGTGTTGTGTCAGTTAAAAGACACTAACAACTTTTAAGGTTGCTAAGGTAACTAAGAAAATAGATAAAACTATAAAAATCACTACCTGTTTGCAAATTCTTAACTCTTTGCTTAAAATCTAATTTTTTTGCAAAAATGATCCAAACTGAAAATTTTCTTCAGAGATCCATAGATCTGGGCTAGTTAGAGATCTTTAGTTCGCTGAGTTTTTTACAAAAACCCGTATATTTCCGTAGATCTGAGATTCTGACAGTTTTACAAATAATTTCAAACCCTTGCAAAAAGTCAAATCTAAGATCCGAAAATCAGCTTACTAAGTTAACCATCAATTTTATCCTCGTTGATCTTTGTCATTAAACCGCAATCGGTTTTCAAAAGAAGGATAAAATTAAATATTTAGAAAAGTACATACTGCTGATTTTTGTCAGAAAAATCAGAAAATCAGCAAGTACAACCAAAAAGAGTTTTTAAATCTACTCTAAAAAGCATTGCAGATCTGAAAGATACACTGGCGGGTGAACCATTTACCCATAGCAGGAGAGCTCGTGGAGAAGTTGATCCTATTTTCGATCTACTTCAAAGGCACAACTTCAGTATTACACCAGCACGCTTCTCATCACTGAGTTCAACTGATCGGTCAGCCAGAAGTGCGTTTCACCTCCACGAAAGAGTTGGTTTTCGCAAGGAGCCTCTACATCCCTTTGCAGTGCTCTGTTGCTAAGTGGAACCTACCCTTCCGGCTCGTCCTCTTTCCAACTTTTCAAATGGCAGTACCATGGGGAAATGCTATGGGCCCTCTTGCATTGCCACATCCTGTTCACGCACTCCCTCATGGAAATTGCAAGAATTTCCCAAGATTTGATGGGAGTGGAAACCAAAGCACAGATTCACATATATCTGCATTCATTATGTCATGCAGCATCCTGGATGTGACCCATGAAGATGTGTTAGTACACCTCTTTCTAGAGACCTTGCAAGGACCCGCAACAGAGTGGTTCCAACATTTACCAGCCAGATCTATCACCAGTTGGGCCACATTACGAACTGCATTTGAAGACAGTTATAAGCCTTCAGAAGACGTGTTTGTGTTACTGTCAAAGATCACTCACCTGAAGAAGGAAGTCAATGAAACCATGCATGATTTTATCACTCATTTCAATTCACTAATTAACCGTGTGCCACCTACCATGCTGCCCACACCAGAAAATTAGAAGTGTTTCTTTATGAACGCCATGAGCTCAAGAGTAAGTTTCTTACTCTTACAAGAACAAATCACCACCCTGGTTCTCGCTCAAGTTGCAACCATTCGGATAGAAGATAACTTGCTTATATCTGGTGAGTTAAAACGAGATTCGTCCAAGCCTAAAGCTTCAACTCCTTCTCAAGCCACTTCATCAGATCCGGCATTCCAGAAGATGGAAAACGACTTGCTCGCATTAAAGAAGCAATTAGCTCAAGCTTCTCCTAACACTTCATACCGGGATATCCCACGGAGAAATTTCACTTCCAACAATGCCCCACAAAGGCTGTATTTTCCTGTAACTACTCCGCAATTGGCACTTGAGGCTCCTCTGGTCAATGCCCTGGTCGAGGTCGATGAAGAGGAGCAAAATTGTGAAGAACCTTTGTCGCAAGGTGAAGATGATCAAGATGTCGGTGAACCGACTGGCGACTCTACAATTGGGTACATGGAATTTGAAGATGAGGAATCTGACGAAGAAGAGGGTACCCAAGGGTATGCAAGCGGACAGTCATATGATGTTTTCACTCACTCCCAAGGAAAAGAAGCAGAAGTTGCTGCCAGGACCCAAAAAGAGAAGGTTGTGTCAAACATGCCTCCAACCATTGCTAAAAGAGGTAATCCTCTTCCTGCTCAACCTCCCATTAAGTATTTTACGAAGAAATATTTTCCTCCCATATCTCCTCCAAATTAGCCTTCTTCTATGTTTCCCATAAAGACCAGTAACCCTACCCCTCCGCCGTGAAGTGAGGGACTCATTCCTTCATCAACGCAACCCTTGGTCGCATTCAATATAATCGATCATGCTAAAAAGACCAAGATTCAAATGTCTGAAGCCAAATATCTTCAGTCTAACCCTGAGCAGCTTGTAAGATTGACCGAATATATCCAAAGCCAAGCTGTCATAACCTCTCATGCCTCCCCAAAAGGAATCCTTTCCACTCCTCCTGCATCTCGCATAAATGTTGCCTCGACTTCCACGTCAAGAAAAATTGAACCTTTTTATCTCTCCCTCCTAATCAATGGTCACAAACTAAGCAACTACATAATTGATTTTGGAGCTTCCGATAATGTCATGCCGGTAAAGGTCGCCCATGCTTTGGGCCTTACTCTTACCAAGACTTTCAGGCAGATGTTACTCCATGGAAACCAAACAGGTTCCATTGATTGGTCAGATCAAAGATGCACAGTTCACATTTGCAGCGTTCCCAGAGAAAAGAGTGAAGATGACCATCCTCGTTGCTGATATCCTAGTGGCATATGGAATTCTACTAGGAAGAAGCTTTTGCAGAGAAGTTGGTGGAGAGATCCATATGGACTGGTCCAAAGCCAGAATCCCCGTCAAGGGTGTAATGCAGACATTGGAGCCTGAATCGCAAAAGAAGTACTTGGTCACCAATTCTGATGACCCCAAAGCCCAAATTCTCTTCGAATCATTAGGGATGGGGAACTACTTCTTATCTACTGAGTCTGATAAAATGGACGTTCTCATCCAAGAGGAGGACCTTAACAAGATATGGACACTACAGTTTGATGGCAGTTGTGTAACTAGCGGATGCGGTGCTGGAGCTGTGCTAATATCTCCTGAAGAGGAGATTTTTCCTCTCTCTTTCAAGTTGCAGTTTTTCAATACAAATAATACTGCTGAATATGAATCTTTACTACTTGGCATGCAAGCTACAAAAGAAAGGGGAATTAAGAACCTAAAAGTACAGGGTGATGTTGAACCGATCGTTAATCAAGTGAAAAGAATATACCAAGTAAAGAATGAAAGGCTCAGACATTACCGCAATGCAGTATGGGACAACATTGAGGAATTTGATGCCTTCTCAATAAAATCCATTCCAAGAGCTCAGAATGACATGGCCGATTCATTGGCCATCTCAGCGTCTCTCATGCTCCCTCACCCAGGGTTGAAGATGGACACATATACCATTGAGGTAGTCTTCCGCCCAAGCGTGCCAGACAATTCTCAGCACTGGCAGGTATTCAACGATGACAATCAGCTCATTACCTTTCTAGAGAAAGCAAAAAATTTCAAAGAGCTTCATTTTGAAGGATCTACTTCTGCGTGCCGTGAATCTATTACTGATCAAGCAAACGAATCAAAAGAAGGTGATGACATATGTCAGCTCAAGGGAAATAAAATCCCAAAAGGTTTAGTCTCTCTGGAATGATTGTTTGACAAACATGATCGTTTTGTCAAGAAAAAGTGACAAGATGATCCCAACTCCTCTCCAGAAACTGAATCGGTCAACTTGGGTTCTGTGGAACATCCGCAGTTTGTAAACATTGGGAAATGTTGTACACCCGAAGAAAAGCGGAAGTTTGTCAAATTGCTAAAGAAATATATGGACATATTGGCATGGTCTTATGCCAGATCTTAAGTCTTTCAAGCCGAAGGACATTCAACATGACATCCCGTTGAAAGAAGATGTCAAACCCTTTCACCAGAAACAGAGGCACTACAATCCCAAGATCTCGGGTACCATCCAGGTGGAAATACAGAAGATGTTGGATGTAAGGATTATCTTTCCTATTCATCACAGTACCTGGGTCGCAAACATCGTACTAGTATGAAAGAAGAATGGCGAGATACACATATGCGTAGATTTTCGCAATCTGAATCAGGCATCCTTGAAGGACAACTACCCACTGCCTATAATGGATCAAGTTCTGTAAGCAGTAACCGGTTTAGAGATGTTGTCCATGCTTGATGGTTTTTCAGGCTATAATCAGATTGAGGTCTCGCCTGAAGACCAATTCAAAACAGCATTCACTACTCCCTGGGGCACATTTGCCTATAGCAGGATGCCTTTTGGCTTGACCAACACCGGTGCCACCTTTCAGCGAGCAATGGACTTCACATTCAAAGGTATGATGGGAAAGGTCATCATAGTTTATTTAGATGACTTAACTGTGTTCTCTAAAAACAAAAGTGATCATTGTGATCATTTGGAGCAAGTATTGATTAGATGCCGAGAACACGAGATCTCCTTAAATCCAAAAAATTCTATTTTCGGGGTCACTGAAGGAAAATTGCTGGGACACGTTGTCAGCAAGGAAGGAACAAAGATAGATGTCGAAAGGGTTAAGGCTATTCAGAACCTTACCTTACCTACAAGCAAGACCGGTGTTCACTCCCTTCGGAAAAGTGAATTTTCTCATACGCTTTGTTCCCGACTTTGCTGAGAAGACTCGTCACATATCAAACATGATGAAAGGGTCACAAACTTTCCGGTGGAGCGAAGAAGGAAAGACGTCATTCAAGGATATAAAATCCTCTGTTGTCTCATGCACCATTCCTGGTATGTCCCGAACTTCTCCAAGGATTTTATCATGTACAGTTATGCATCTGAGCATACTGTATCAGCCATCTTAATGCAAAAGAATTCTGAGGATGTTGAATCTCCAATCACGTTCATGAGCTCTCCTCTCAAGCCTCATGAATTGAAGATGTCTCAGTTGGAAAAGCACATGCCTTTGCCATTGTCAAAGTGGTCAAGAACTTCCGGTATTACATCCTAAACTCTCATACAGTAGTGCTGGTTCCTGACATGGCAGTCAAGTCTATCCTAACTCAACAAGAGTTAGGAAGCTTACGAGGGAATTGGATCGCAAAGGTCCAAGAGTATGATCTAGACATAAAACCAACCAAGCTGGTAAGAGGCAAGGGCCTATGTCAGCTTATGGCTGAAAACAAAGATTCAGAGGTCCCCAAAGAGGAAGTTGATTGCATCGATGGATGCAAGGCCAGCTGGAGAAAGTTGATTCTCTACCAATGGTTCTATTTGTTGCGACTAATGACAAATGGTATTCCGATATTGCTTTCTTTCTCACTTACGGTGAGTGTCCAACCTCATCTAACTTCAAAGGAGAAGCATACTGTAAAGCTCAGGGCAGCCAGATATGTCATATGGGATGACGGTTTATACAAATGTGGTATTGATGGCAGTCTTCTTGCGATGTGTTGACAAACCGCAGCAGATCAAATTGCTTGAAAGTTTTCATGACTCAGCCTGCGGTGGTCACTTCTCCTCATCTGTGACAGCACATAAGATCATCCGGGCTAGGTATTACTGGCCAACGCTATTTCAGGATACAGCCACTTGGGTAGCAAAATGTGAGCTCTGCCAACAGTTTGTTGGCAAACCAAAATTGGTTGCTTTTCCCCTTAGACCGGTCATCATTGACGAACCATTCAGGTAATGGGGAATTGACTTTATCGGAGCACTACATCCCCAATCAAGTGCCAGACATAGTTATGTCCTAACAGCAACAGATTACTTCACCAAATGGGTGGAGGCCATACCTGTTAAGAATGCCACCTCTGAAGTCGTTTGCAACTTCATCAAAGAAAGTATCATTGTGAGGTTTGGCATCCCACATAAGATCGTTGCTGATAATGCTTCCAACTTCTCCTCATGGGAAGTTATTGGTTTTTGCTATGAATACGGGATAACCTTGGCCCATGCCTCAGATTATTACCCCCAGGGAAATGGTCAGGTAGAATCCAGTAATAAGAACTTAGTAACCATCATACGGAAGCTAGTCGATGAGAATCAGCGGTCCTAGCACAAGTCATTGTATGATGCTTTGTGGGCAGACCATATTACTCCAAAGAGGTCTCTCAGTATGTCACCTTTTCAAGTATTATATGGAATCGATGCTGAGCTTCCCATTTCTGCGGAACTTCCTGCCCTGCGCTTGGCACGAGTGATCGAAGATGAGACTTTCCAAAATTCTCTTGAAAAGAGGGTCATGTATCTAACAAAACTTGAAGAAAAGAGAGTAAGAGTGGTTGACAGGATCACCGAACATCAGAGTCAAGTCAAGAGACTGTTCGATAAAAAGGCTAAGCAGAGGGATTTCCAGGTGGGAGATCTCGTCCTTTTATGGGACAAGCGAAGAGAGCCAAAGGGCATGCACTGAAAATTTGACTCCCTTTGGAAAGGGCCTTTCAAGATCAAAAATCTCAACGGAGAGAATAGCTTCTATCTCTCGTATCTAGACGGAACTGAGCTCCCGCTTCCCTATAGCAGGTAACATCTCAAAATATTCAGGAAGTAGAGCTTGCTCTCTTCTTTGTACAGTTTGCTTTAGTTGTGTGATTTTTTTTGTCGTGTGTTTTCTTTTGTTGGTTATGTGTTTTCCTTTTTCGTCGCCCTTGTTTTTGACTCTGTAACCCAATGGATAGGCACATGTAGATCTGGGATTCTCTACCCTTAAGCTTCACTCAAAGATAGTCCCCAGAAAGAGCCAGCTGTTATCCTGTAAAATTGACAAGGGAAATTTTGCAGGTAACCATACCAAATTTTTGTTTTGGTTCCCCGTTGAGGTCCCTTAACATTTGGAATGGCATAAAATCCCTTTCCGGAAAATCTAGTTTTTTGAACTTAGTCATTTGGTCCTTTTTTGGTTGGGCGCAGTTTTTATTCATGCAACATCAAATGAATTTTTGCCCCTTTCTATTCCTTTGGTGCATCCTTTAGAGTGTCAACATTCCAAATGTTGCGCCTTCCCATGATGTGCCTTTCAAGCCTGTGCCAAGGAACATACATGCCATCTTGTCAACATTAAAAATGTTGCGCCCCTGAATGGTGCGCCAAAGCGCTGAAAAAGTAATGTCGACAGTCCCAAATCCGTGCCAAGGGCACAAATATTTTCATGTTGGCAATCTACCTGGGTGCGCCTTGCAAAAATTTGGTGGCGCATTTATTACACCTTTTTCTATAAATAGGCACATCCGACCTGTCATTTTCACGATTGAAAAAAATGTGAAAAAGTTAATTCCTCTGCATTTGTCAGTGCTCCTGTCAGCCCCGTGTGTCACATTTCATCGTATTCGTGGACCCCACATCATTTCCTCCATCTTATATATTCCTGGTAAGTGGTCCTTGCTCTTCTTGTGTTGTTGTTGTAGAGGTTTTTGTGTTGTTTTTGAGGTTGTTATTATTAAAAACAAAGAAAATGAACCTAAGAAGTAATACAACCCCTACCCGTTTTGTAAATCAACCCACCTTTAAACCGTTTTACCCTCCTTCCAGATCTGCTGGCCTGGGAGGGCCTTGTCTCAAAAATGAATCCCTGACCCTCTTTGCTCTATTCCCCTCACTGAAAAATCTTAGTTGAAAGAGGCAAAAGACCCCAAACCTGTCCAAAAAGGGTAAAAAATCTAAAGTTATTACAATCCAGAAACCACGGTTTTTCTTTGGCGCAAACGCCATCGCTGTTACACTAAACACAGTCATGCCAAAGGGGCACACTATCCCTGCCTGCAACATGCATCTTTCCCACGCCTTATAAAAATTCCCAAAACCTAACACAGGTGCAAGCACAACTCTGCCTACACCAACATTTGAATGTCGTGCAGACCCTTCCCACGCCACGCCAAAAGCTCCAACCTTGGCACACCTTAACTCAATGATGCACCCTTTGAACCTGAGCCCTTTAGCGCACCATAATGTTTTGCAACATGTACCACATCTGCGCCAATGGCACATCCTGAATCCTTGCAACACCAAAATAATCTGCGCCCAGTAAAAAACCCTTCATATGATGCAGGTGCACATACAATGACACCAACATATGAATGTTGTGTGTAGTCTTTCTGTGCCCTACGCCCCTTTTGCATGATGTTTTCTTCCATGCAACACTCTCCAGAAGTGTGCCTTGCTTTTCTGACCCTACAGCCTGCAATAGAATTGCGCCTTGCGCCCAGAGGCTTGTAAATTGATAACTTTTCATTCTGTAAAGCTTTGATGGACGATTTAACAGCTAACATGGCTCTTCTGCGATGGACTTCCCTGATTGTTCTTGCAGATCAGCAGCTGAACTCAGTTCACACATGTCTTCATCAAGTAAGAAGCCAACCAAGTCTAAGGGTAAGGCCAAACTCACAGAAGAAGAAATGAAGTACAAATACCAAAGGGTCAGGATGCCTGAATCCCTTGCAGAGTGTGACCTGGACATCAGGGATTTAGAACTTGGTCATATTGATATGGAGGACTTCTGGGCCAGAACCAAGAAGGTCACAGGAAGTCCATGGATGGAAAAATTTGTCAGAATTGGTTTACATTTCGCTGTAGGAATTCCCGTGAGCATCGTAAGCAACGAGTTCATGATGGTGGTGGGTCGTTGTTATAATAAGGACACTAGATGTGCCGAAAATGAGAAGGGCGAGGTAATAATCAACCTCACTGCCCGACACTTTGAAATCATGTTGGGTATCCCCCACCATCGGTATTTTGTGGCAATAAGCCAAGAAGACTACATAAAAGCATGGAATGAAAATGAAGACAAATGTATGCAACTTATGAATGAAATATATCTGAAGAACAAGAAGGTAATAACCAGGTGGCCGCAAGTTACTCATCACAGCGACTTCTCAGAGGAACTGAGCAACGGCATCACCTTCCTAAGTAGGGTGTTTGGGCTTCCCTGATGCCCATTACCTTCACAAATGGATGCTCAGATACCTGGAAATAATGAGCAAAAACGTTCCTAATCAACGTTTTGAATGGGCGGAGATCATTAGCAGCACTATCTCCAAGCAGCTTCAACAACTCTCAACAACTGGGAGGTTCTACATAAACTCCTATGTGGTATATGTTGCTGCCTCTAAAAGAGACTACCCAGCACTAAGTTGATGCGGGGTGTGGCCCCAAGTAAGAATATATGAGTATTATCCAGAGTTGAGACTGGAAAATAGCATCACATAATTCAGCAAAATCAATGATGCCTTCTTCTACGGCATCATCTGCCTCTTGAGGCCTAATATGACTCACAGTTGGATGACCAAGAGCGTGGTTACTACTACATAGAGAAGTGGGGGGCATTATTTACACAATTCCCCACTTTCACTTATCTCAGAGCCACCAACTTCTTGGGGGAGCCCACCAAGTTACCGAGGTATGCGGGACCCAAGTTGATCCTATTGGAGCTGTCCAGATAGCTTATCACATACCACAAGAAGTGTCTAAAAAGAAAGAAGGGTGGAACTCCATTCCCCCTCACAGTGGGTAGGTACACCTGCACTTCTCATACCAAAGCCCGGGAAATGTTTGTAGAGTTGGAGTTGCTCAACTTGAAACACAATTTCCCAGCAAGGCCAACCTTTGATCCTCGCAATTGCCTTCCAAGGGAAAAGCTTGATCCGATTCACATCCCACAGATTGAGGATATCTATATCGATCTGTATCACATGAGGTCAAGCTCAGAAGAAAGGATCACTCCCACCTGGCCCTAGTAGAAATCATCCAATATGGTGTGGCCATTGTCCCGAAAGGTTTCCAAGTGACTGATCAAGAAGTTGATCAGGTCTATCTAGATACGGACAGGGAAAATTGGCCATTTTCCAAGATTGATAGAACAAAGGCACCTCAAACTATTGAGGAAAGGGTTAAAGGCACTCTGCAGTGCACAGAGCATTGGTGTAGGAAGAATGGTCTCATTTACCTTGGAGTAGACTTCACCACGTCTCCTTTGGGTGATGCACCTGCTAAGCCAAAGCACTTGCCAAAGGGAAAAGGGAAAGACAAAGAGGGAGAATCAAGCACTACTCAGGAGAAAACTCCCGAGAGTCCTCCTTCCGCTACTGAGGAACAGGTAGTAAGCCTGGTATCCCCTAAAAAAGAAGAGGTGGTAAGTGTTCCAACGGGTACATCCACTAAGGATGTTGCCACTGCTGTAACTAGTGAAGTTCCCACCGTCCCATCTTCCACTCCTCCTTCCCCTCCTTACGTCACTCAAGCAACCACTCCTTTGATTGTGTCTTCTCCCCCGTCTTCTACTATTCCCCCTTCCTCTTCCTCCATCTTCTCTTCCCTCACAGATCTGTCCCCAAACATTTCTTCCCTCATCTCTCAGATCCCTTCCACCCCCATGGTTTCCTCTCCTATAGTGACTCCTACCCCTGTGAGCGTTGGAGGGTCGGCTTTCTTTATCAATGCCACCACCAAGCGTCTCGACACATTTCCCCGTGTTCACTATAGTTGCTCCTTCTTCTACCCCCCGTTTCCCCTCCTTCCTCTGGTCACACTCCCTTAAGTCCAGAATGGATCTCCAAACACCTGAGCCATGGCACAAGAGGAAAGTCCCCATTGCACCTATGGACTTCTCCGTCATTCCAACTAAAGGAGCTAAGAAGCAAAAATCCAATAACCCGCTTCTCTCAGAGTGCTTCAGGTGAAATGGTTATGGAGATCGCATACCCTGATCCCACAAAGGATAAAAAAGATCTATCTCCTACAGATTATATAGTGACACAGGTCACTAATGGGAACATCCTCAGAAAGCCTGCAGGGAGAGGCCCTATCTGCAGTGGATGCCCTTTGCAAAAATATTCAAGAGGTAAAGGAAGAGAAGAGGATATTGAAAGAACAGAACAAACATCTTCTCCAAGCCCTGCAGAAAATGGGTAGTGCACCTCTTGTAGCTACCGCTGAAATTCCTGAGGTTCTTAGTCTAGGAAAGAGATAAATGAGTACGCGAAGATTGGTGAGCAAGGTATGGCAGTATCTGCCCGGTGAGATCAAATCCTCAAATATAGTGAGGAAGTGATTTTAAAGTTCACAGAGTTATATCAGAATATTGATCAAGCTAATAAGGAACTCTAGGCAATTACAGGACCTATCTCTGAAGAGTTGGACCATGCTAGGTTACAACATGAGACATTCCAGAAGATGCTCGATTGCCCAGTCAATGAATTAGTCAAATTCGGTGCATCTTCGATCACCCAAGAGCACCCAACAAATTCCTTGCTGCTTTGGACTATCAGATTGACCAGATGGAATTTGTCTTGGAGAAAATTGACAAAATCAAGGAGGAAGCCTTGGATGCACGATGCATCAAATGGAATAGATCATCATAAGGATGTCTCCGAGATTTCTCACCCCATCACACGTACCTTGAGGAAGGTTAGATAACACTATTAGGCTCTTCAAGGAGATCGCGTCACAAGGTTTAGGGTCAGATGCCATTTTTGATGCAGAATCTATCAACAACCTTCTTGGCCTACCATGATTTTTTTGGATACCTGATGGAAGCAGGTAATGAATACTTAAAACTCCCAGAGATAATCTAGAGATGAACAAGAGATTTGCGAGGTCATCGGTGATCACACCAAGGGTCCCACTCAGGATCAACTTTAACCGATGATTAGCAAGTTCATGGAGTATCGCGCTCAATTTCACATTTCCTCTCCTAAGTAGAAACATGATACTCCTTTCCAGCCACAGGACGATGACGAATAGGATCCTCCCTCCTAATATTATTCCCATTTTTTTAAAGTATTTAAAAGTATGTTGGCACAAATGATGACATCATCCATGTTGCACCATGAGATGTTGTCATCCACTAAATTGCCCCAAAGTCAACAGTTGACTTTTAGATATTTTTGTAGATATTTTGTAAATAGTTGTTGGTTCCTATTTTTGCCTTCTTTCTCCTTCTCCTTCTATATATACTTGGATACTTGTTGTATTCAAGGGATGAACATTTTTTAGATGAAAAATAGACGTGAGAAGAAAAAAGACTTTGTACTTTTTGTAACAGAAAATATTAATACAGAAATTAAGAATTTGTGCTCAATGAATGTATTATGTGCATCAGATATTTCTTAAGTTAGATCTGTGTTGCTTTTTTGTTAGATCTATCTCTACCTTTTTGTCATTTGCTCATCAGTATTGCTTTGTTCATTTATGCAAGTAGGTTTGGCTCTATATACTACCATCCCCAAAACATAAACCCTCTGACCTTTTTTCTTTGGAATTCATTTCTTTTCTCCTTCTCGTAGCTATCCCATCTCTGTCCTTCCCTTCATTCCTTTCTTTTCACAGTCAGAAATACCCCTACTGGGACGAGATCCCAAACCCCTAAAGGCAGAATACTGTAGGACTTACGCGCAGATTCCTGTTGGTAGAGTAGTAATAAACCAGTTTCACTTTTCTGTCTCAAAGAGGGGGCTATGCCCTGCACACTGTTGGCTCATCTATCCATAGATCTGCCCTCCCGATATATTTTCGGACCAACACATACAGAACAATCAATCTCAATAGGCTAAGTATAAACTAAACATAACTATTCCTATAAGAGAAAAACCTCCCCCTCATGATTACAAACGATGCCAATATACAACAATGGAAGAGTCTCTTTCAAGCATCTTATAATAATAAGAAAGTGACAATATGGTCACATACCCTATCACACAACCCTTTCCTAAAGGGTGACTATATGCACCCAAAATTGTATGTGCTACATTATCAAAAAATGGTTACAAAAGTCCCCAATGATGATTCATGTCAGTTCGGAAGGTGTTCGAGTTCCTAATCTCATCCGCACTCTAGATTTGTAACCTAGACATCCTTAAAGTTAGATTTTCCATGCTTTCTTTCATCTTCCCACCCACTTTTGTGCATGTTTTGGTGTTTAGTGTCAAGACTGCAGCCCTTCCTAGGCGGCGATTCTAGAATCGCTGCCCAAGTAGGGCGGTGATCCCATGACCGCCGCCCTGTGCAGGGCGACATTCCTGCACACTTTTTCTATAACTCTTCATGAGTAGTTTTAACACATGTGATTTTACTTAACTTGACTTCCAAGGTACGTTCGTGAACCAAATTGCCTAAAAATAGTCTTGATTGCATGGTATTCCTTTCCTCTTCTATTTTTAAATAGATTTAATTAGTTTAAATTACCTCTTCACCCAATGATTTGGCACTCCAAGGCTACCTTGTGCATGAAGGCACATCCCATCCAATTCCTATATAATCAATTCTTGTATTCAAGAAAATGGCCTAAGAATTTTGTGTATCTTGCATAGTATTGCTGCCACAATTCTGCTGGAAATTACATAACCAAGCTCTGTTCACTTGTGTTATCCCTCTTCTACTTGCATTGCAATCCTGCTAGAAATTTCTCAAGCGCCTTCTCCTATTGTTGCCTTTGCATTCCCAATTACTTGGACTCATATGGACACACAGAGAAAGAAAAGATAAACTAAGGGGATAAGTCATCATACAGCTGGATTTACCTCTCTTCTATGAATTCCGGGTTGGATTTTTTGTTTGACTTCCTTCATTGTTGCAATTTATCATTGTTACATCATATCAAATAGAGTATAAAATAATTTCCTTTCATTTACAATTAATTAGCTAAATTCTAGGAGAGTTTTAAATAATTAATAGCATCTCTCAGTGATGGATCCTCTTCTTCCCATACCTTTGGATCTGAAGGAGAGAATATCTATAGGAGGTTTCCTACATATCATAGATCATTTGGTATAGTTCTTGTTTTAAGTTAGCTTCGTTTCAATACACTCAGCACAAGTGAATAACCCCACTAGGTTATTTTACTTGTTTAGTTTTAGTGTAGAAATGGATTTGATTATTTAGAATAAAAGAAAATTGTTGTTTGTAATTATGATGTTTAATTTTTGTTTTTTTATTAAGGTTAGTTTCCTTTCAGCGGTAGCATAGATTGTTAATATCATCTTAGTTAATTTGGACACTGCAAACTAGTTCAACATTGAGATTCAGTTAGAAAAACCATAGGGAATTTACACTACCCATTCATAGACTCTAAATCTCCCCTTTGCCAACTCAACTACTAGGATATCAAACTACCATATCTTAGTTATTGATCCTCCTATAGTTAGCCACACATAGGCTTCCCCGGAATGACCTCGAGGGGTCGAGTGTGATTGAAGGTTGCATGTCAATTTTCATCTGTACAAATTAGTGAACCTGACGTGAAGGATTAATTCCTTCTTGTTTCCTTTTCTTTCATTATTATTACCTCGCCTCTCCATTTATTCCCCTATTTTTGTAGGTATATTATACTTTCTAGAATATGTCTAGAAGAGAGTTTGGTGGGCCAGTTGGCTCTGATAGATATTACACCAATGTTCAACCTCAATAGTCCCCTTCTCTTTCGAGGTGGGGTGAAAATTACACAAGCAACATCCAAACATCCCCTAGTTACACCTAAAACCCCATTAGTTATTTAAGGATAGAGGAGGTTGATCAACCATTAAACATGCAATACAGTTAACCCAATGCAAACCATGTTATTATCACAAATGGAACATGTTCTTACCATAGAGTCTTGTCAAGGCCTCACATGTCCATGCAATCGAGAGAATATGATATATTTTCATGAATAGCTAATCCTCTTTGTTAGATAGATGATTCTTTGGATAGAATGAGGGCTACAGCCTCTGATATTTTGAATTCTATCATAAGATTCTTAATTCTAAGGAAGACAAGAATTATAACATTGATCAATTCATGACAGGGTATTGTGAGCGAACCCTAACAAGGGACTCAATTCTCTCCCAATGATCTCATTTCTATTTTTTTAGGGAGGATTAAAGAACTAGAAAGTTCCCATAATTTAAAACCAACACATGTACTAGGGTAGAACACAGGGTATGTAGTTGACAACAAAGGATACATCCCTTCCAATGAGAAACCAACACAATATCCTATACAACAAGGTTATCTAGTTCATTCAAATCCAGGTGATATTTTCACAGGATCAGACACATTAGGGATGGGTCCTCATCCTTATTAAGCTTATGCTATGCAAGGTTTGGCTAGAAGTGCATTCTCAAATTTCGCCACAACAGGAAATGTGACATTCCTTGGTTTTACACCCACTAGTCCATATCCTGGTACTATCCAACCTTACATTCACATGTATTCAAAAATTCCCCAGATGGACCCATATACCATTCCCGCTCCCTACATGTTATATCAAGGGACCCATACATTCAAATCAATTCTTATAATGCATCTTATCCAACTCCTCCTCCTCCACCTCCTCATCAAGGATATTTAATGGTGGAATCTTACATAATGGTAACATATGCTAAGTACTTAAAAGAACCTCTTGAATTCACCATACTTGGTGTCATGCTTCCATGCCCATTGCTGGATCTTCTAAAATTTAAGCGAGAAGGAGACCCGAATGCTCATATCAAGGCCTACACTACTGTTATCAAGGAATTGTTCCCTTAGGATGTTGTATTGGCTAAGATATTTCCAAAGAATCTCAAAGGAATAGCATTGGATTGGTAGTACTGTATTTTGGAAGCTTCTATACATTCCTTTAAACAAATTGTTTCTGAGTTCATCAAAGCATTTAACATGAACAAGTTGTTGCGTACAGGGATTAGGGAGTTCCTACATATTAGACATGAGTAAAATGAATCTGCCACCCATTTCATCTAGAGATGGAACCAAGTTCTTGTTTCCTCTGCAAGTGCATACAACATGGACCAGATGGAACTTTGTGATATTTTCCTTTAGTCTCTCAATCGAGAGACTAGGGAGGAAGTCCAGAAGTTTCCTTTCCATAGTTACAAGGATGTATTAGAAGGTGCGCTTCAGATTAACCAAGCCGATATAGACAGTGGGCATAAGATCTATGATTCCAATGGGAAATTAGCATCCCCAAATAAAAATAATGCAAATTATCAAAACAATGGTGCCAACAACCAAGGACCTAAGGGTGTGAATTGCAATCATGGTGCTACCACAAATAGTGCTACTGATCAAGCCAAAAATATTGGTTTTCCAAACAACGGTAACAGTAACAATAACAACAACACAGAAAATCAAAGAGCCCCTAACATTGTCTCCTCAGTCAACAAATTTGACATAAACCATCCCTCTCAAAATCAAAATCAAACCCAAGGCCCAAACTAGTATCAAAACTCCGGCCAAGGGGTAATAAATCATGATTATAAAAATCAATTTAAAAATTATGACCGAGGTTATAATCGACAACAGCAAGACACTTATCAAAGGCCAAGAGATTATGAACCTAACCTATATTGTATTTTCCATAAGGTTTGAGATCATGACGATAGGACTTTTTGTGATTGCAACAAGTTTCTACAAATACTTCCCGAAAACAAAAGGTAACTCTTTATAGACATGTTCCTAGAAAATCCTAAAACAAAATTGCACCCTAGTCATAACGGACCTATCACATCTAAAAATGTGAACCCTAAACATCCTGGGGATTCCAAGTGAATCCTCTAAATATAAACAAGGGCATTCCTATAGTAAACAATGACCATGAAGCATCAAATTTTGATAACTCTTAGGTTTCTCCTAACCTTGGTTTAAATGTTAATACAAAAATCTTGGGGTTAGTTGAGCTAGAGGTCGAGCCAGAAATTAATGCAACAACTTGGATGAAGGAGTATGTTTCAAAAACTCCACCCTCTCTTTCCTTCCCCCAGATGATGTTCCTTTAATCTCCAAACCAGTAGGAGCGTATGATTTAATATCAGATTTGAACAAGACCTTTTCTCAAATTTCATTTCTACATTTGCTGAAGAATTCATCCATGCATTGTTTTGCATTTCTCAATGCACTTGGTTTTGGTCATCTAATCCATGTTACAACACCTCCTAGAACTCAAATAAATCATATTGACTTTGACATACATCATCTAGGACAGAATTATAGGGATACTAGGTTTGTTTTCGATATATACAAGATGCCATCTGACATTGAAATTGCCCGAAGAGGTGATCCTTCCTTATTTTTACAAGTCTTGGTTTATAAAAATTTTATTGAGAGATCCATGATTGATGACGGGAATGATGTAAATGTGGTTCCCTTCTCTTTCTTGCAGAAGTTGGGATATGGAGAGAAAAATTGTTCCTCTACAAGAAACACATTACGGGGGTTTGACAGTCTTAAAGTGACCTTGATTGGAACCATAGTTCTTACAGTCACGCTTGTTCCAAAAACCATCTTGACAGAGTTTTACATTATCGACAGGGAAAAAAGTTATAACATGATCCTTGGGAGACCCTGGATTCATCGAATGAAGTCTATCCCTTCTATCATGTTCCATGAAATTAGGTTCCTCCATTTGGGGAAGGTATTCATCACACAAGGGGATCCTAAGCCCTTCGATATATGGTTATAAAACCTCAAGAAGAAGAAAGGAGTCCATGCGGAGTATGAACTTCTTGCAAATCAATTGAAAAAACCACCTCCATGAAAAGAGTCAGTCCTAATCACCACGGGTGTTCCGAATGCTGAATTCATTGACTCAAAAACATTTGAGGTGGAAAAAATAGATAAGGTTAAATAAATACCTTTGGAAACAGTATCCACTAAAACCACAACATAAATTATTAAACTCTTAGAGAGTGACGATCTCAGCTTCCTCCCATCTGAACCACTGGGGATGGGTAGTCTTCTTGGTTTAGCATCTCTTCCCTCCGACGACCTAGGTCTAGGCGTAAACATGATAGAATTAACAAATAAAGAAGGGAAATTTGAGATTGAAACGATGCCCATCAAAACCATATCTAAGGGTTGTTCTATCCTAAACCCTGGTTTCAACCCATGTGCATCTGAAACTAATCTTTCCATATCCATGGGGAAAGGCCTCATCATTCATCAAGGGTCATAAGTAAACACAATGCTCTATATAGGAAACAAGGTCGAGTAGCATAGTCATGCTCACCCACACACCATGTCTCAAGAACGTGACAAAGAGGTTCATGAACGCCTCTTTCAGAAAAATGGTTTTAATGATTGGACATATCCACTTCTGGGCAAGGGTTGTAAGTTTAAACCCAGAATGGTAGGCCCTTATCAAGAGAACAGAAATTTTGAGGATCATGGTTCTCCATTGTGTACTTTTAGGGGTGAATTATTTGATATTCGTCAACTCTCTTCACCTTAGACATCATGACATATAGTTTCACTTACATTTCCACATGTACATCACTGCATCCGCATTGTATTTCCATCTACTGGTTCATTTCCTAATTTTTTGATCAAAGGACTTATTCTTATAGCAATTCCTAAAAACTTCTGAAAATATTGGCAAAACATTCAAATCATATCTCTTCAAGTCCTCATGGTATCATCAATTGTTTCTGAATCATTTCATCAATTCAAATAAGATAAGAAAAGCTTTGACAGTAACCATACCAAGGCCTACATACCTAGTTCTATTTGTATTTTCTTATATATTAGGTGCCTTTTCCTACAGTTTGTTCTAGAAGCTTCATGGTGTCACATCTATGCCATATACGTATCTTTGGAAATATGAACATTCTAGACATTTTTCCTAAATAGATAAGTCAAATGCAAATCCACTGAAAGTTTTTATTTTACACATTTATTTTCCCTACCAACCTTTGGTGTTGAGCCTACATCTCTTACTAGTGATGTAGGGTTGGGAAAGGAGAGAAATTCCCTTACTCGCCTATGCCTTGTCCATGGTTATGAGCCCATATTTCCTACTAGTAGGATGGGGCAAGGTGTAGGAGGTCTCTTTGATAAATTTGAAAGTTAGAAACAGTTCATTCAAATGTTGTGAAATCATAAATCATAATAAAGTGAGTTAGATGTTCAAATTCCAAAAGAGTTTAAAACCTCAAAACCAGATTTTGTCAACCGAGTGGCCATCTACAGATCAAAGTCTAGTTAAACTAGAAAGTAATTCAAATTTTAAACTATGAAGAAAATGTTGGAACATAATGATTAAGTGGTTTGACCAATCCTTAGTGTATATGGGTCCATCACTAATATATAGGTTAATATTTAATAATATGAAATATTTATATTTCTATTATTAAATATGCTAACCTAGGTATATACTTTAGGTTAAATATTTAATATCATGAAATGATTATATTTCAAATATTAAATATTATAAACTTGGGTGTATGTGTCAACCATTTTAGGTTGAGAAGGTGGGTCGGGAGACATACCTGATCACCTTATATAAAAAGGACTTTAGGTCCTCATTTGATATATTTGGGAAATATATCAAAGGTGTGAAAATCAAGTGATTTGGTTTTACCCTTGGTAAATAGGGTTTCAAAGGAGGATGTGATCTTACTGGATGTAAAATAAGTTCTCTAAAGTAAAAGGTTATTTTTAAAGTGGTTTTTACCCTATTGGGGTTTTCCACTATAAATATTGTGTCACCTGTGTTATTTATTTCCTGTAAGTATTTCTTTATTTACTTATGTTATGATGTAATCTTAATTTAAATATTTATCATAACATTATATAATATGTGAGTTGATTAAATTTGTATTTATTAGAATCGTTAAATTCTAACAGAAAACTTTAGTATGAGGTTTTCGGGTCTCAATTTGGTTTTGCCAAATCCTTTTATTTATCTCATCATTACCATTCAACAAATTTCTATAACATGTTCCCCTTTTGGCTCTTGGTTTTGATCCCTCGCATCTTATCGGTTGCATGGAGTTAGGAGTGGGGAAATTTCGTTCACTTATCATATCACTCTTTCATCATGTCTTGCCAAAATAATTTGAAGTATCACAAATTGCTTAGAGAAATTAAAGTTCAGCATTACAGTGTATTTGCATTATCATGTATCATCATTACAAAACAAAAAAAAAATGAAATCATTTTGTTAGCATTCATATCCACTGCATACATTCTGAAAAGCATATAAAAATGGAAATTCTAAACATCTAAGAGTACACACGTGAATCAAATCATAAATGGAATTCAAATAAGATACAATGAATTACCAACCCAAAAAGAAGAGTCTGTATATATATCATAATAAATCAAATTTTTGTACAATTTCATCACGCACTAGGTGTGGTCAAAATGCTCGCAATAAGCCTGAAATATACCAAAAAAATCATACAATGACCGAAAAATGGCAACTAAGCAATAAAAGGCCCAATGGCTTATCAATCCCTATGGGATCCCAGAGATGGTGCACGATTGCATTCAGGACTCCTACTGTGGCTACAATATGGTGGGAGTACTTGTGGGGTGACCACTAGCTGTGGTCTCACTACAAGAGTTACTATACCTCATCAATCACTCATCTGTCTCATATGTGGTCACTTGATTATGGAGAGAAGTCATTACTTCCGATGCCCTCCATATGGGTGCAAACACATCAGTGTGTCTTCCGACTACAAGTGGTTGTCCTATGTCCTCAGTTAGCTCAACTTGGGTATTCCTTGAGGGGATTAGCAAGGTGTCCACACACACCCATTGAATAATCTCTTGCCACTCATGTGCAGTCACTATAAGAAAAAAAAATAGAGGACACGACGAGTTAGAAAGTTACAAAAACAAAACAAAAATAAATACCATCTAACATTTCTGACTGAAAAGGTCAAGAGAAGAGAATAAACATACTCGAATATCAAGGCATCCATGTAGGGTCAGTGGCAGATGTTGTTGTTGTTGATGGCTGCAAGGCCTCCCCAAAAATAGAAGCAAGATGTTGTCCCATCACGGTTTGGTCATCCACTTCTCCATCGTGAGGAAGTGGTCCCTCAAAGACACGTGTCTCCTTCTCTATGGCCACCTCCTCCTGCTCTGCTCTCAGAAAATCCTAAGTATCATGCCACCGAGGATCACTCGCCTCCTCCATGTGAGCTACCCCACCAGCCTCACCACCCAACCCCTTATCACCAGTCTCATCTCCACCAGTCTCCTCTCCGCCAGTCTCCTCTCTAACCAACTCCTCTCTAGTATCATCCTTTGTATACTCCTCATAGGTGGAGTCCACATCTATGGGCTCGTCCTCCTCTCCACTGTGATCAGGTCTGGCCTCAATCCAGAGTAAGGGTGCATGAGCGGCACAAGCCACCTATCAGGAATGAATGACTCGCCTAATTTCAATAGGCACCCCTAGAGTCACCACTGTCTAACCTGGATCTCCTCTAGGGCCCTTCTGGGACTCCTTGACAGTCTTGTACATAGGTGCCACTGGGGGAATCATATCAATATAAGGAAGGTTAAATTGCTAAGGAATCTGACCAAAGGGGTGAATATCAACCTTCCCCGTCCTACAAACTAACTGATCGGTGGTGGTACAGGCTATCACTGTGGTCCCATCATGTCCCCATAAACCTGTCATATCATGATATGGGTTTTCCACCATGTCTTTTGTGGTAAAAGAGGCCATAGGATGATGTGGCTCTCTGAGAACTATCATTATCATCCATCTAGCGGCCCTGACAGCCCTTGGGTCCTGTACTGGCACTCCCCTCCCATAGGGGACAATCCACTCATACACCTAGAGCATAACCAATGTAGGGTGGCTCAAAGATTTCCCCTATAACATGACAATCTGATACAATTCATGATAGGTATTACCAAGTATATCTACTTCCCAAGCATAGATATGACCATGAGCCTCAATCTGTGTAATGATGGGAACCCAACAATAAAGTAGTTTATCACCTGCCTTTTCTCTGATCAACCACAATACTAAGATACCCATGATTTCCTTACAGATAATAGGGATGGGAGTAGTAGCAATGGATCCTACCTTCGTCCCCTTCTTCGAACCAAAGGAAACCACAAAATCCCCCATATAAGTGGCCCATAGAGTCATCATGGCTCTAGATCCAACTGTCTCCAAAGTCAACCGTCTGCCCAGTATCAAAACCCAAAGAATACAGTACACATCATCTAGGGTGATCATCCAATCACCCCTAGCACCCAACAATCAGAAGGTATTCCATTCTGCATCCCAATAAGAAAACAAGTTGCATAGTATGTGACTGGTAGGATTGAAATGGGGCACCCATGCAATCCTCCATATGTTTTCTCTCTAAAGAGTGTCGGTCTCATCCTGAGTCAACTGGTCCAATATTGTTGGGATCCTCTCACACTCCCTCTCACAACTCAGAAAAAGAGCAATTTAGTGACATATTTTAAGAAACAAGCTCATCAAAAACATAATAAAACAATAAAAATACAAAAAAAAAGTTAACATAAGTTTTGGTCAATTTTTTCATAACCGTCGCCCAGTACATGGTGAGGTTCCTAAACCGATTCATTGTATGACTACATGGCCCTAGAAATCTCCCAAAAATGCAAAAAAACATCATTATTTGCAAAATAAACTACTACCCTATGGCCGCCCCCCTAGAGACTAGTTTAACACAATAAATTGTGAAAATAACCCCTCCTACACAAAGATTTTCAACTTTTAACATTTTAGGTTTCAAAATAAACAAATGAGGAAAACTAACCTGAGACTACATTAGTCGATCTCCCACTCACAGAGGCATGATCACAATCTCTTAACAAACATTTTGACTATTCTTTCGACGAAAATGGTCATTGTGGGCCCAGAGCTCAAAAATCACCAAATTAATTGGAAAATGAGTTTGTTTCTATATATATACATAACTTTTTTTTGAGTGCATATGTTCACAAGGTTGGAGAACTGGTAGAGGTAAGTTCTTATTCATGCACAAATGGTAAGTCCTCTTGTCATTTTAATTTAGTGTTTATTTTTTGATATTTTATCTATCTGTACTTGAGTCTTCTCTTTGTTTTACAAGTAGCAGAAGTTTAGACGGTGACATTTTGACACATAGGCATGTCAGGTATAGCTTCTAACTCCACATTTCGGGAATTCCATACTCAGACTCTACGTTTTATGCCTTTTCATGGCTAAGACGCGTCTTCGAGGGGGAAATGCGTATGAACCCAAAATTACATGTGCTACATTATCAAAAAATGGTTACAAAATTCCCCAATGATGATTCATTTCCTTGCAGAAGGTGTTTGAGTTCTTAATCTCATCCATAATGTATATTTGTAACCTATACATCCTTACTTAACTGTTCCATGCTTTCTTCTAGCTCCCCGCTCATTTCTGTACATTTTTTGGCCTTTAGTTTCAAGACATCCACCCTCCTTGGGCGGTAGTTATAGAACCACCACTCAGGTAGAGTGGTGGTCCTGCGTACTTTTTCCAGAACTCTTAATTTTTGGTTTTAACATGTGTGATTTCACTTAACTTGACTTCCAAGGTGCGTTTGTGAACCAAATTGCCTAAAAATAGTCTTTATTACATGGTATTCCATCACTCTTCTATTTTTAAATAGATTTAATTAGTTTAAACTACCTCTTCACCTAATTATTTGGCACTCCAAGTATTTCTTATGCATGAAGGCACATCCCAACCAATTCCTATATAATAAATGCTTGTATTCAAGAAAATGGCCTAAGAATTTTGTGTATCTTGCATAGTATTTCTATCAAAATCATACTGGAAATTGCATAGCCAAGCTATATTCACTTGTGGTATTCCTCTTCCACTTGCATTGCAACCAGAATACCTTCAAGCTGCCATTTCTCAAGCACCTTATCATGTTTCTACCTTTGCATTCCCAATTCCTTAGACTCATATGGACACACAAAGAAAGAAAGGATAAACTGAGGATTCGTCACACAACTGGATTTACTTATGTTCTATGAATTCCAAGTTGGAGTTGTTGTTTGAATTCCTTCATTGCTGCAATTTATCATTGTTACATCATATCAAATAGAGTAGAAATCAATTTCCTTTCATTTACAAGTAATTAGTTAAATTCCAGGAGGGTTTTAAATCATTAATAGTAGCTCCCGGTGACAGATCCTCTTCTTCCCATCCCTGTGGATCTGAAGGAGAGAATATTCATATGAGGTTGTCTGCATATCATACATCATTTGGTAAATTTCTTATTTTGAGTTAGTTTAGTTTCAATACACTCATCACAACTGAATAACCACATCGGGTTATTTTGCTTGTTTATTTTTAGTGTAGAAATAGATTTGATTATTTAGAATAAAAGAAAAATGTTGTTTGTAATTATGATGTTTCGGTTTTGTTTTTTTATTTAGGTTAGTTTCCTTTCAACAGTAGCATAGATTGTTAATTTCATCTTAGTTAATTTAGACACTACAAACTAGTTCAACATTGAGATTTAGTTACAAAAACTGTAGGGAATTCACGCTACCGATTCATAGCCTCTGAATCTCCCCTTTACCAACCCAACTACTAGGAGATAACACTACCAGATCTTAGTCATTGATCCTTCTATAGTTAGCCATACATATTTCCATATCGGCTGCCCCAGCATGACCTTGTAGGGTTGAGTGTGGTTGAAGGTTGCATGTCAATTTTCATCTGTGTAGTAACCTAGTCCAAAATTGTATAGACTTAACACATACTATGATTTTCATTGCATTGATGGTCATAAAAAAGAAAAATGTAAACAACTTCCTAACTACATCCAAGATCTCATTGATAATGGAACCATAGCATTCAAATACCTAACACCAACCAAAACACCAAACGATAATCTAAGGTTGTTTTCTAATCCATTTCCTAACCATGGTAAAAAAGGAAAAGCTTCTGAACATGGTGAATCCTCAAACAAGGTCGATTATAAATCCATCATATACTTTGTCATAGAAACTACTCCATGCATAGTTGAACATTAGTTTACACGTCTCAGAGAAAGTCTATCTAGTTTCTTTTAACAATTAGCTAAGGCTAACATGATTCAATATCCAACTATGAGACCCTTTTCTAACGGAGAACCCAATCCTACGTGGTATAATGCATTAGAATATTGTGAATACCACCAAATTAAATGCCATTCCACTAATCATTGTATTACTCTTTGTCATTATGTCCAAGACTTATTTGGTGTCATCTCTATATATCTCGATGATGAAGCTATCGCAACTGACGACATGTCAACTACCACAACTTTAAATGAAGAGTTGAACATTGTACAAACTCATGTACATACTGAAACTCAATGAGATCATGATGAAGGTCAAGTATCTCTCAATCAAAGACAATCTATTTCTTCTCCACATTTTCTTCTGTTAGTCCAAACATACATTGAACCCATTTCAGACAACAACCTTATAACATCAAACGAGAGCTTAACCTTCCTCCAAGACTCCCTTTCAACCCTTTATATATTTGTAGACACTACAATAGAGGTTCCATCATAAAGCATCATTGATCTTGATTCTATTCATTCACTTCTGGCTCCCATAACTAACATATCTAGTTTTGTTGTCGAAACACAACCACAACAAGTTTTGACACTTGCAACAATGCATCCTTCTATGTCCATTATACCTTAAATGGTCACTCTTGTAGGAATCTCATCAATAATGACCCTTACATGTCAATACATCTACATGTGTATACTCTATGAGGTGTGTATACCGAGGAATATCCTTATACAATCTTTTCAAGATTTAATTTCAAATATTTCATCATCTTGATCAATTCACATCCTAGAAGGAACAACATTGACTATCTTCTCTCTACAGCCTATAAGGAACCTTGGATATACATCTAGAGATAAATCCTTCTCTCCTCGCATTCTTCCATTTATAGGTGAATATGAATCTCAACATATTCCCCGTATTGTTAGGAATTAGTCTTAACATGGATATATTATTTAGTTTTATTATTATAAGTGATTTGGTTGTGTAAATCACCTAGCATGAAATAATATAAGATATTGGTTGTTACAACAATCAATCCTAAATTAGTAATAAGGTTGTTTGTTAGTTGTTAGTTGTTAACAATTAACCTATTGCTAGAAGTGTTGTTAGAAGCATTTGCGTATATATTTTAATGTTTCGATTAATATAGTTATGTTGAAGATGATTGACTGAATTCGTGCTTTTGAAAAATTTAGCTTCGTCTCCTCCATGAATTATGGATTAAATACTATCAATGGTAGCAGAGAAGGTTCAAACAATGGATATGCAAAGCGGACCTTGTATAAATGCAATTATTGACTATTCATCCCCTACTTGCATGTTATCAACAAACTACAGTGAATACCATGTGCACATTTTCTGACTCCACCATTCACCTGCATTTTTTCCTTTTCCTTTCCACTCTGTTCATCCCTTTTTGCAGTCCAAAAACTCCATTTTGTTCCTTGTTTACATATGAAAATTAAAAAAACTTAAAATAATTCTGATTTTATTTTATTTGTGTATTTTTTTGAAGCAAAATTATGGAGAAGAGAAGAACCAGTGATGAAAATGCATCTAATGGGTGCAACTTCATTATTCATGCATATGGAGAATTTATTTTGAAAAAAAAAAATTAAAAAGTAGTTTAATAAAGCTCACAAAAAAAATCATATCTTTTTCATTTCACAACAAAATTGGACAATTCAAAATGTATTGGAAAGTTGAATATAAGGTGAAGAAACCCCAAAAATTATTTATTGAAATTCTGCATATCCAAGGAGTTTTCTGTAGTGGAAAAGAGGCATTTAAGTGTTGTTTTTAGGGCGTGGCATCCCTGCTATCTTCATCTAATGAACCTACAAATCCTTTGTATTGAGAAATGATATTCCCTCTTAAATTGAAGGTTATTTGGATCGGCATATCTCCAAACCTTGCGAGGATCTTATGCAACAAAAAAATATGAAAAGGCTTAGTGATTTCACCTATAAGTAACAGTTTGAGACATGGTGTTTGTATTCTCCTCCCGCTCTCCAAGTGACTTGTCATCTACTGATCTACATGAAATCCAATACAAGTCGATTCTTAGTGTTCAGATATCCTTTGGCAACCCTAATTCTCCATCACCGCTGCTTCTCCAATTTCTACGGTGGAAGATAATGATAGAGTTCTGTAAAAAAAATTAGGTTTCATTTTCTTTTTTTAAGTTGTATTTTAGTCTTTTTATATGTTTTAAAAGTTTCGTGGTATTTTATTTTAATGTTTTAGCGGTATTAAGTTTTTAATCATGGTTTCAAATTTTATAAATGAGTTTATATTTATGTTAATGTTTTTATTTCAGGTTTTAAATTTATTTTTTTAAGTTTATGTTCTAGTTATTTTTAGTATTTTATTTATTTAAGTTATGGTTTTTGTGTATTTTCTATATATTTTTTGGTTTATTTATTAAAGTTGTAGTTTTTTATAATTTGTGGTATAAATTTCAAATGTTTTTTTATTTTTTAATTATATTTATTTCATTTTTTAAGTATGTGTGGTGTATAGTCATCAGTTTTTATAATGAGTCATAAATCTTGTGTAGTAGTTTTTGAAGTCATTTTTTTATGTTGCGAGTATTTTGTCATTATAGTCTATGTCATTTATAATCTTGAGTCATCCTTATTATTTTGCATCAATTCGAATAAAATATGTTTTTCTAATTTAAGTCTATAGCTTTTTTTGAGTCAAGTCCTTTTATAAAAAAATGCAATTCATGAAATAAGCCTTGAAAGGAAGCTATCACTAAAACAACTTTTTAATGTAAAACAAAATCACATGTTTGTAATTGAATGCATTATTAGTTGAACCCGACATTCGAGTTTCTCGCCCCATGTTTTTAATAACTAAGGGGGGAAATGTTAGGAATCATTCCTAACATGGATATATTATCTATTTTTATTATTATAAGTGATTTGGTTGTGTAAATCATGTAGCATGAAATAATATAGGATATTGTATTTTTAGAACAATCAATCCTAAATTAGTTATAAGGTTGTTTGTTAGTTGTTAGATATTAATAATTAACCTATTTTTAGAATTGATGTTAGAATCATTTTCTTATATATTGTAATGTATCAATTAATATAGTTATGTTGAAGATGATTGATTGAATTCATGCTTTTGCACATTTGAGCTTTGGTTCCTCCATGCATTATGGATTCAATACTTTTTGCATCAACTATCATCCTATAATATCATGTAAGTCTTTTGATCTCATCGAAGATTTATCCTATCATACATCATTTTACTTGGATCCCGTCCTAAGTCTCGTACTTCAGGACTTATCAAATCTTTGGATTCCCTCCTTTGACTTGGATCTTGTCCGCCCAAGTCTCATAACGTTTGAATCTTTGAACTTCATATTTCCTCCTTTGACATCATCATCATTTTCATGTCACTATTCACCTCATTCTCACGTCATTTTTGGCTCTCGGTCATGAGCCCTTGCATCTTCCTATTTTCTACTTTTGATTATTTGAACATGCATTCAAGCAATGCACTTTTTATCAATTTTAAAAAATAGCAAAAAAAATTCAAAGATGTTTCAAAAAATACAAAAACATTCAAATATGTTTCAAAAAAATACAAATACATTCAAATATGTTTCAAAAAAATAAAAAAAACATTCAAATATGTTTCACAAAATACAAAAAATGTATAAAACTATTCCAAAAACCAAAAACAATATAAAAATGCCAAAAATAAAACATTTAGACAATGTTAGACCAAATTTTAGCAATTAGATAATACAGTTTAACAATTTCGCCATTTGAAAATGCTCCTCATGATAGTTCCATGTTATCTTTCGATAATTGCTTTTCTTTCCTATGTTGTATATCTATGCTTCAGGCAACTAATTACCTTCACAATATAATTTTTCTTGGGGCACACTTGGATTTCACATTTTAATCCAATACAAACCCCACTTTGATGGGATCTGACAAGAGTATTTATTTGGGGTATCTAAGCATCACTCCACTCTTCAACCTAATCTAAAACTCTTATGTTCTAAGATATTGATCAAGGGAATTCATATCTATATATTTCTTCAATGTGGAATGCATTCAGAGTGTCATTAGATGTTATTACAAATTGTGTTGTACTGTTGCGGTTTGTCAACATTGTGATTATGCTTTTTCTTCTTTCAGTTTTTTATTTTTTGTACTTTGTTTATCTTTTTCATAGACCAATTGAAGAAAAATTCTTTGCATCTTAGTTCACATATAACTTTGGTGTGGTTTATTCTTGTTCATATTGGGTTTTTTTGTAATGTTTGTTTTGTTTTTTCCTATCACTTGCAAGTGTTGTGTTTTCCTCCTGGTTTATTAAATAAGCCATGGTGGTTTTTCCTTTTTGCTGTAAATTAAGGTTTGTTTACATTTCTTTACATTTGTATCTCAAATTTTTCTAAAAACCTCATAAAAATTAAAAAAAAAATCATATATTTTAAAAATTAAAAAAAAAACATTAAAATTATAAATATTCGAACAAACATTCACTTATCACAGAAATCCTACAATTGGAAAACACATGAAGTTGATATTTCAACACTTCAACAAAATCTTGATAAACTCATACATTTATCTACTACCCTAGTGATCGTTCCAATCTTATTACTATCACTTTTCTATCCCGTGGTGTATATCTATGCTCACAACAATCAATTATTTTTCCTTCGTGATATAAATTTGCCTAGGGCAATTTAGGCTCTCATCCAACCTCTCCTGAAATCCAACCTTTTTACACAGAGGTTATGATCCTTTTTCAACTTTCAGATCACTTTTCAATTCAGATCCAACAAGAGTGTCATTAGGAGTATCTAAGAATCGATCCACTCTTCATCCTGATCCTTTCCCAATGCATTTCATAAAATTTGGTGCTTGGGGGGCATTTAGATTGCTTAAAAATCATTTAGGTGCGCATTAGGTACATAGTTAATTGTCTTATTTTTTGAAATTTTGTTAAATTATTGATGCTTACTTTTTGGGACCAATTATCCATATTACATTATCATCTTGGCTTCTTCATAGTCATGGTGCATTGATGCGGGAGCATAACTTGCAGAGACCATAACTTTTGATCTGACCGTTGGATCGTCCTGGAAATTTTACAGGTGGTAGATATACATTAGTACTATGTTGGGTCAATTTTTCATGCAAGGTTGTTCTCATTTTGGCACGTTTTTAGGCTCGGATTCCTTCATCTAGTGGCCTAAATTGGCTCCAAATGTTTTTTCCGTTGTTGACTAGGTCTTAGAACTTTAATAACTTTTGTTGTGGCTGTCAGAATAAGTCCAAAATTTTGCGTGAGCCCTAATTTATGGATGCATATTTGGCACAAAATTTTGGGCTCAATCCAAGTTGTTTTGCATTTTAGGTTTTTTTGGCATTTAGGGTTTTGTTGGCAATTTAGGGTTCTAGAGTAGTCTTGAAATAAAAGGAGGATTGTAATGATGTAATAGCACTGTGACTTCTAGAATGAGAATTAGCTATTTTTAAACTCTTGGTTTTTATTTGCAACGAGGATTTATGTGTGTTTTGGAGGTATTTCAAAACTCTTGCAACGGATTCCACATCATGCATTACTTTTGAAACATAGATTGGTTGTTTCCTTTTATCTTTTATTTGTGGATTTGTGTTGGTTTTGTTTGGTACATTAATGGGTTACCCTCCTCGATGCTATTAATAATATGGTGACAAATCTATTGTGCAATAGAAAATAATGTATGCCTGAAATTTCAACTATCTAAATGATTGGCTAATGTTATAGCACAGTTCTTACATCCTTGTTCAACCATTGTCTTTTCCTATCAAGTGGTTTTCCGATGACATTGTTGCAGCACCCAAGCCACTTGAGGGGTATCACTTTACTTTCCTTCTTCTTGGGGAATATAAATTTTCACTGTATTCTGTCTGGAAACATCTCTTATCTTTAAAACTCATTTCAAGATGCAACTTTGCAACTAAATTTATTTACTACCCATGCATGGGAAAGAATTTCCCTCAAACTTTTAACCCCCTCAACACTATTTTTTAGCATGTGCAGTCAACCAAATAAAACGACGAGTATACCATGTCGCCTTATAAAAGAGTTGCTTACCCTTTACATTACTTGTATTTGGTCTCTCTCTCTCTCTCTCATCTCTCTCTCTCTCTCTCCTCTTCTCTCCTCTCTCTTCTCTCTCTCTCTTCTCTCTTATTTAAAGAATAGGAAACCGCTGCTGTTTTCTCTTGATATATGAATTATTGGACGTTGGATCCAACCAATATCATTCATAGCATTTTCAAATCTCATTGGAGATAACTTTAAGAGGCAACCATAATCATTCCATTTAACAAGTTTCCCCTTGAGCTTTAAAGTTCTTAAAAACATTAACATTGAGGGTACAAGAGAGGGACAGAGTAGTTTGTGAATACTTAGTATTCTCTCTATTTATACCCAAGTTTTCGTGCCCAAGGGTTATAGTTTGTTAGTATACAACAAATCATTTTATTTTAATGATGAAAGTGTATGATATGATTTGTTAGAAAAAAATGTTATATTAAGTGAGTTTTATTTGAGATTTGTTAAGCTCCTATTTTATAGGAAATTTAATCCTATAGAATGGAATGCTTTTCCTATTGATTCATAAGCATGAAGTTTTTTGTGTTCAAGAGTATTATTTAATATGACCAAATATCACATTTGGTATCAAAACTAATTAGTGTTCATCTATAGATATTATTGGTTGGAAAGAACCACGAAATAATCACACGTGGCATGCAATGCGTGCCTATTGAGATATGGGAAATGCCACAACTATTTGTCTTTTGGGACTCCCATTTTAGAAAGACTTTGGAGACAAACTACTCCAAGTAAAATTGTCATAGTAGATTATTTATCATTTTGTGCAAATTTCTTGGTATGTTGAGGACTCACAGACAATTGTAATATTACTTGGTTTGGAACAAGGCTCTAAATTCATATGATGGTCATAGATCGGTCTCCACTTCACCCCAGCACCATACAGCTCAAGGTTTTTTAAAACTAAAGGAGAAGAGCCAATAGTGTGCACCTCCTAGTTGAGAGGGATGTATAAACCACATTTAAGTACATAAAATTTAAAAAACAAATACCTTTAAATAGTGTTTTTTTATTTTTTTAAATAATTTTTTTAGATTTATATGTATGGAAAGTGTTCTTTTAAGATATTTAAATCTAAGTTTAATTTTCCTACAATAAATATAGGCTGGCCCTTTGTAGGGGAATTACACGGCAGGCATTTTTTCCACTTATGCGGAATTCATTTGATTGAGTGAGTGTTTGATTGAATCCTTTTATTGACTCACTTTTTTTTTCAATTTTAAGTGAAAACTTGACATGTGCTAGTCTTAACGTTTTATAGCTACCTCAACGTTATTGGCCATGCTCACTATTTACTCTTCCCCTTACGTTACATTATTCTTTTTATAGTAGTTTGAATTTTTATATAGTCTTAGGTTTTAAAATGATAGCACAAGTTGTTTTCTTATTAAGTATGTAGTGTAATTTATGTTTGATTAATATATATATGTGTGTGTTTATTGTTGTTTCTAAGTACAAATATGTGTCATAGTTCTTTATGAATAGGGTGTGTTTTAAAAAATGTCTACGTGCATCATAGAAATACGTTAGTTATAATATTTTTTAAGTAAAGGTTTTAGGAGTTTATATGGGTCATAATATTATTTTGAGTTTCTTTGGAGTCCAATGCTAGAATTTAGTATATAAGATTATGTCAAGTATTAAACTGTCAATAATTATTTGTAAAGGTATTTTTAGTTGGAAACTAAATGCTCTGTAGCAATGTTGTTTTATGTATTTCATATTTTGTTGGATTGTTCCAAATAGCAGTGTTGTGCATAAGTTATAAAGTTTTTTTTTTTGTACGGTCGTATGGAACAGCATTTTTCAGTGTTACTGCGTCCGAAAAGAAATGATTTCACATGGTGGGGGGGACAATAATACAACTGGTGGGTAGGGTAAACATTTTAAGACCCCCCTTAAAAGTTCATAAGATTGCTCGGAGAATTGGGAAAATGACTGTTGACATGATGATGAATATGAAGGATAACGGGTTTCAAATGGTTGGAAAATCTTTGATTAATGGGTTTCCTGGTAGAAATTTTTGACTAATAGTATATGTTTTTGGCTAACAGATATGGTCGTTGGCCAAAAGCAACTGTAATTTTTTTTTTACAAACAAAACAATATCAAAATGCCAAAAAATCAAACTTGTAGACAAATTTTAGAAAAGAACCAATTTTAGCAATAGATAATACAGTTTTCAACAATTCGCGCCATTTGAAAATGCTTCCCTATGATAGTTCCATGTTATCTTGTCGATAATTGCTTTTCTTTCCTATGTTGTATATCTATGCTTCAGGCAACTAATACCTCACAATATAATTTTTCTTGGGGCACACTTGGATTTCACATTTTAATCCAATACAAACCCCACTTGATGGGATCTGACAAGAGTCTTTATTTGGGGTATCTAAGCCATCACTCCACTCTCAACCTAATCTAAAACTCTTATGTTCTAAGATATGATCAACGGGAATTCATATCTATCTATTTCTTCAATGTGGAATGCATTCAGAGTGTCATTAGATGTTATTACAAATTGTGTTGTACTGTGCGGTTTGTCAACATTGTGACTATGCTTTTCTTCTTTCTAGTTTTTTATTTTTGTACTGTTATCCTTTTCATAGACCAATGAAGAAAATTCTTTGCATCTTAGTTCACATATAACTTTTGGTGTGGTTTATTCTTGTTCATATTGGGTTTTTTTGTAATGTTGTTGTTTTGTTTTTTCCTATCCACTTGCAAGTGTGGTGTTTCCTCCTGGTTTTATTAAATAAAGCCATCGTGTGGTTTTTCCTTTTTGTTCGTTGAAATTAAGTTTTGTTTACATTTCTTTACATTTGTATCTCAATTTTTCTAATAACCTCATAAAAAATTAAAACAAACATATATTTTAAACTAAAAAAAAACATTAAAATATAAATATTCGAACACAACATTCACTATCACAGAAATCCTACAATTGAGAAACACATGAAGTTGATATTTCAACCACTTCAACAAAATCTTGATCAACTCCTTACATTTATCTACTACCCTAGTGATCGTTCCAATCTTATTTCCTATTCCACTTTTTCTATCCCGTGGCTTGTATATCTATGCTCACAACAATCAATTAGTTTTCCTTCGTGATATTAAATTTGCCTTCGGGAATTTTAGGGCATCTCATCCACACCTCTCCTGAAATCCAACCTTTTTACACAGAGGTTATGATCCTCTTTTTCAACTTTCAGATCACTTTTCAATTCAGATCCAACAAGAGTGTCATTAGGAGTATCTAAGAACGATCCACTCTTCATCCTGATCCTTTCCCAATGCATTTCATAAAATTTGGTGCTTGGGGGCATTTTAGATTTGCTTAAAAATCATTTAGGTGCGCATTAGGTACATAGTTAATTGTCTTATTTTTTGAATTTTTGTTAAATTATTGATGCTTACTTTTTGGGACCAATTATCCATATTACATTATCATCTTGGCTTCTTCATAGTCATGGTGCATTGATGCGGGAGCATAACTTGCAGAGACCATAACTTTTGATCTGACCGTTGGATCGTCCTGAAATTTTACAAGGTGGTAGATATACATTAGTACTATGTTGGGGTCAATTTTTCATGCAAGGTTGTTCTCATTTTGGCACGTTTTTAGGCTCGGATTCCTTCATCTAGTGGCCTAAAATTGGCTCCAAATGTTTTTTCCGTTTTTGACTAGGTCTTAGAACTTTAATAACTTTTGTTGTGCTTGTCAGAATAAGTCCAAATTTTGCGTGAGCCCTAATTTATGGATGCATATTTGGCACAAAAATTTTGGGCTCAATCCAAGTTGTTTTGCATTTTAGGTTTTTTTGGCATTTAGGGTTTTGTTGGCATTTTAGGGTTCTAGAGTAGTCTTGAAATAAAAGGAGGATTGTAATGATGTAATAGATCAATGTGAATTCTAGAATGAGAATTAAGCTATTTTTAAACTCTTGGTTTTATTTGCAAAGATGTTTATGTGTGTTTTGGAGGTATTTCAAACTCTTGCAACTGGATTCACATCATGCATACTTTTGCAACATATATTGGGTTGTTTTCCTTTTTATCTTTTCTTTGTTGTGTGTGTTTGTTTACATTCATATGGGTTACCCATCATGATTCTTTAATAATCATGGTGACAAATCTATTGTGCAATAAGAAAATAATGTTGCTCTAAATTTCACTCTCTAAATGATGCTCATGTTATAAGCACAGTTCCTTCCCATCCTTGTTCAAACCATTGTCTTTTCCCTATCAAGTGGTTTTCCATTGCATTGTTGCATCACCCAGCCACTTGAGGGGTATCCCTTTACTTTCCTTCTCTTTGGGACATCTAAATTCTTCACTGTATTCTGATCTGCATACATCTATTATCTTTAAAACTCCTTTCCAGATGCAACTTTTGCAACTAAATTTATTTACTACCCCTCATGGGAATAAATTCTCCCAAACTTTTTAACCTCCCTCAACTACTATTTTTAGCATGTGCATTCAACCACCTAAAACTACTATTATACCATTGTTAAGCCTATATAAAAGAGTATGCTTACCCTTTACAATTCCTTTTGGATTTTGGTCTCTCTCTCTCTCTCTCTCTCTCTCTCTCTCTCTCTCTCTCTCTCTCTCTCTCTCTCTCTCTCTCTCTCTCTATTTAAAGAAAGAAACCGCTGCTAGTTTTCTCTCTGATATCTGCATATTGGAAGTTGTATCCAATCCAAATATCTACTCATAGCATTTTCAAATCCTCATTTGGAGATAACTTTTAAGAGCACCCATAATCATTCATTTACAAGTTTCCACTTGAGCTTAAAGCTTCTAAAACCTTAACATTGAGGTTCACAAGGAGGACATGAGTAAGTTTGTTAATACTTATTATCTCTCTATTTATACCAAGTTTTTCGTGCTCACAGGGTTAATAGTTTGTTATTATACAACAACTCATTTTATTTTTACATGAGAAAGTGTATGATATGATTTGTTAGAAAAAATCGTTATATTAAGTGAGTTGTTATTTGAGATTTGTTAAGCCTCCTATTTTATAGGAAATTTAATTTCCTATATAATGGCATGCTTTTCTATTGAATAATAAGAATGAAGAATTTTATTGTGTTCAAGATTATTATTTAAATCTGATCCAAATATCACATTTGGTATCAAAACTAATTATTGTTCATCTATAGATCTTATTGTGTGGAAGAACAACGAAATAATCACATGTGGCATGCAATGCGTGCATATTTAGATATGGAAATACACAACTATTTGTCTTTTGGTGAACTCCCATTTTAGAAAGAATTTGGAGACAATCCTCAAGCTTAAAATTGTCCTATGTAGATCTATTTATCATTTTGTCTCACATCTTCTTTGTATCGTTGAGACTCACAGAAATTGTTAATATGACTTGGTTGGAACAAGTCTCTAAAACTTCATAATGATGTTTCCATAGATGGTCTCCACTCACCCCAAGCCACATACAGCTCAAGGTTTTTTAACAACTAAGGGAGAAGAGCCAATAGTTGTGCACCCTAAGTTGAGAGGGTGTATACAACCACATAAGTACCATAAAATTTAAAAACCAAATACCCTTTAATAGATTTTTTTATTTTAAATATTTTTTTAGCATTTATATTGTATGGAAAGTGTTCTTTTAAGATATTTAAATCAAGTAATTTTCCATACAAATAAAATATAGGATGGACCATTTGTAGGGAATTACGGCATGCATTTTTTCCCACTTATGCGGCATCATTTGATTGAGTGATTGTTTGATATGACTCATTTTATTGACTACTTTTTTTCAAATTTTAAGTGAAAACTTGACATGTGCTAGTCCTTAACTTTATAGCTACCCTCACCGTTATTGGTCCATGCTCCACTATTTACTCTTCTCCCTTACTTACATTTATTCTTTTTATTAGTAGTTTGAATTTTTATATAGTCTTAGGTTTTAAATTATAGCACAAAGTTGTTTTCTTATTAAGTATTTAGGTGTAATTTATGTTTGATTAATATTATATATGTGTGTGTTTCTTGTTTATTTCAAGTAAAAATATGTGTCATAGTTCTTTTATGAATAGGTTGTGTTTTTAAAAAAATGTCTACGTGCATCATAGAATAAGTTAGTTCTAATAATTTTTAAGTAAAGGTTTTAGGAATTTATATGTGTCAATAATATTATTTTGATTCATTTGAGTCAATGCTATAAATTTAGTATATAAGATTATGTCAAAGTATTTAAAATGTCAATAATTATTTGTAAAGTGTATTTTTAGTTGAAACTAATGCTCTGTAGCAATGTTGTATTGTATGTTTCATATTTTTGTTTGTATTGTCCAAATAGAATTGTTGTGCATCAAAGTTATAAAGTTTTTTTTTTTTTTTAAGTCTTATGGACGCATTTT
>CM034147.1:804355405-804429777 GCA_019776745.2 Taxus chinensis
AACAACTATTCTCCTAAAGATTTAAATAAATAGAAATTATAGAAAATGCAACTTCAATTGGTTCCAGACCCTAAAAACTCAAAAAAATTTGTTGTGGCATCCCTTTCCTATTCATAGATTTATCATAATAGTAATATTCCTTTTATTGGAATCGCGACATGGAACACATTTGAGGTGTTTTACACATGGAATTCAAAACTTTTTCTTAAACGGGATACATGTAAGAAGTAAATAAAAATTGATCATGTTAAATATGGAATTTATTAGTATTCATGGAATTATTTTTCATCTAACTTACAAGAATGAAAAAATAAGTTGTGTTTCAAAAATAGCTCCACACATATTTGTACACATTTAAAATTTCCCCTACGCTTTTACTAATTAATATATTACATGATTTTAGTGTTCTTGACTCCTATCTATTTTTGGTTAAAATTAGATATTATTGGCTTGTTTTTATTAGCTTAGATGTTTAAGTCTTTGAAAATGACATATGCCTAGGCGAGAATGAATTATCTTTTAATGTGTCAATATGTAAATGCGTTGCAATGCTCAATTTATCTTATAATTAAAGTAAATATAAACTATGCTTATTTAAAGGCATCCCTTCTTTATTACTAATCATTTTCTTCATATTTTCAATTTTATTCGAACTCTCAATTTCAATGGATGATATTTAGGTAGCACTAATGAACTTCTACTTATCAGCCTTCCACAAGCACATGTGGATGATGTCGTTAGTTTATGTCATAATTTAGTTTTTGTAGCACTGAACACTTCTTTAAGTGTGTTCCACTTGGTGGCCAAAAATATTTTAAAATATGAAGTTGATAAATAAATCTGTAAAAAAATTTAAAAATAAGGTAAATTATGGATTCCCTGCACCTTGGTATATTAAGCTCTTAAAAATACATGTTTGGTCATTATTTGTGTTCGATCAAGTTTTGGTTGTCATGCCTATTTTACGGAAGGTACAAAGAGTACAAAAAAGTGGGACACATTTATATGCTTTGACATTCTTGACAACAATAATTCTGATCATCTTCATTGTTATGTTAAAATCTTTAGTATTCTCTTACATGATTTTTTATAGAACTGTGCTCTTAAAGAATAGAAACAATTGTAAAAAGAGTTATTTTGAATGGTTATCAATTGCTTGGAAGACCTACTCTAAACATCATTATTTGCTTCTACATGTAGTCCCGATGGCTATGATTTGTTCCTATAAACCATCCCAAAGGTTTATCATTTGAATGTAAAGTTAATTTGTGAGGATTCTCAATTGTTTTGGAAGCCAATCCCTCAGCATTATCATTTGTTCCCTCACCACATTTCTTAGTATTTATCCTTGATTATCATTTATTTCCATACCTTATCCTTAATTGTTGGAATTTTTTAAGTCTCCCATCTTTGTAGATTATGATATATGTTCCTCCAAATATCATGTAATGAGCTACATGTCTCATTAATTAAATTCTTGTGTTATTTTATTGCGGTGAGACTATTGGGAAGCATAATTTATCTATATCAGTTTTGGAACTTAAAACCATGAAAGTAATTCTTGCAATTTTTCATCCTTGATAAAGATGTTACAAGTTTGATTTCAAAAAGTACAAATTATTTTTGCATATAAACATATATTCATCTTATGGAAAATATATTAGACAAAAGTGACTACATTTTGAGTTTCATGGCTTTCTGTTGCCAAAATGAAAATGGAGGCCTCAAGAATTGATCAAAGAATGTGATAAATCATGCATCAATCCTATATCAAATCCCTATGTTGTCAATGTTAGGACTCTTCTAAGGAGCAAAGGTTGTAAAAATCACATCTGAATTGTTTTTTTAGTGTTTTTCCAAGGAGATGAAAATTTGGGAAAATGTGAACAAGAATGTTCACAAAGTTATTCTAGTGAAGTGACATGGAAAGAGATAAGTTTTTGAAGAGAGAAGAAGTGAAAGGGTGGTGAAGGATTTGAAGGAGGCAGTGATTATAATAATGGAACGAGGAAGCACACCCAAGGCCACTACTATGCCACTCACTGTCATAATCAACTTGCAAAAATATTTTTCTATTTATTTATTTTTTTCTTTTCCTTTATGACTAAATATAAAATATGATATGGGTTCCAACCATAGAATTTCAACTTCTATAAATAAGAAGGAAAAGAGTAGTGTCCCAACATGTATGGTGTATCTATGTGATATGTCAATGATTGAAAGATATTAGTTTATCAGTAAATATAAATTTTTTATTTCCAATTATCAAAGAAGTCTAAGAAAAAAAAATTTAATGGTTTTGCAAAAAAGAAAAATAGGGAGATATAATTAAAGAGCTTGATCAGGGAGAAAAATGCTACTCTTAAAGACTTACATAACAACTTTTTCTAGGACATGTAATTTAGATTGGTTCCCCACCATAAACAATCAAAAAAAAAAATTGTGTCGTCACTTTCTTATCCATAGATTTAGCGAAATAATAATATTCTTTTTATTGGAATCGCAAGGTGGAACACATTTGAGGTGTTTTAGACATGGCATTCAAAAAATTTGTATAAATTACATACTTGTAACAAGTAAATCAAAATTCATTATTTCAAGTAGATAATTTGTTAATATTCATGGCATTATTTGACATCTAACTTACAATAACACCAAAAAAATGTGTTTCAAAAACAATTTGCACATACTTGTACACATTTAAAATTGCCCCTACATATTTATTAGTTGTTAAATTACATGGTTTTAGCGTGCTTGTCTCCATATCTATTTTTGGTTAAAATTAGATATTCTTGGCTTGCTTTTATTAGTCTAGATGTTTAATTCATTGAAAGTGACATATGACCATAAAAGGATAGATTTTTTTTAATGTGTTAATATGTAAAGGTGTTGTCATGGTCAATTTATTTTTTAATTAAAATAAATATAAAAAATTTCTTATCTAAAAGAATTCTTTCATTAATATGAATTGTTTTCTTCAATTTTTTCAATTTTATTCTAACTCCCAATTTCAACAAATGATAATTATATCACATTAATATATTTCTATCTATCAACCTTTCACAAACACATATACATATGAATCATATTGCAAATAATTATTTCAAGATTTCTTCCAAGTAGATATCATTCCTACCATTAAAACTAATGTGTCACTTAAACATAACTCCACATATTTCAATTAGTGTATGACATTTGTGAATGACACATAAACCAAATCTAAATTTTTATTATCTTTGTTAGTGGAGGACATATTGCGTTGGGGTCAAGAATTCTCTTATTAATCTTCTTTATAAATTGTAAATATAATTTTAAAACATTATTTCTCCCCGACATCATCGAAAAGTCAAAGGTGGACGGAGGAGTCATGGAAAGTGGTCCCGCTCTTGAGAAATCAATAAATATATTCCACGTAGTCATAAACATTATCACAAATTTAAAATATCTAAAACCTCATCGCTTACAAAACATTATTTCTTCCTTAGTGGGAGAATTTGCTTCTTAATTTTTTTTTTTTAAAGAAAATGGGGTTAATTTTGACGTCCACCAATGTCTCTCAAACAATTTTTCATGATAATTTTATATATATATATGAATGTTATTTTAATTTGCATATAAATTTACAAATATTTAATGATTTCCAACACTAAATTTAATACACAAGACATAGAGTGGCAAAATCATCCATCCCAACCCCACGAGTCTTCTCAAAATTCACATTAGTGTCAAGAAAGGGAAACAAAGAGTCCATTCACCACTTATAAAATATGATCAGCCTACTAATAACACTGATTGTTATGATTATACTTTGTTTTAGTTTTTTATTTTTTTAAAAATTCACCAATGATATTTATATTCTATTTATAATAGATTTCATTTTTTAATTATATTGGCATGTGTTTTATATTAGTGATTTGAAGGTGGTGGGTTGTGATATTTGTAAGTGTGTGTTTTTAAATCTTAATTTTAAATTTGATGTTCATTTGATTGTCATAAAGATTTTTTTTTTCTTTTCAAAAATAAATCAAAGAATTGGGTGGAGATTGGAGCCCTCTTTTCCTTTCAAAATATTCTTTTGAGTCTCATAATACATTTATGTAACTAGATTAAATCCTTTTGTCATAAATTAATTAAAATTTTGAGAAAAAAATAACGAAGTTATTAATAAGTGTAATATTCAAAAATAAAAACTTTCAGATTAAACGACATTTTTCAAATGAATTTACTTAAAATATCTATGCCAGTATATATTTGATAGTTAATTTTATAATTAAAGGAGATAAATTATCTAATTATAAAAAAAATCTAAAATTAGATGGATATATCTCAACGTTTTCCAAAGAAATGTTTATATAATATATCTAATAACGATTGATCAATATTACAATATGGTAAATTCCATGATTGTTTAGTTTTGAATATTTTTTGTTTTAGTTAATTTTTAATATTTGATGTTTCCCAATAATATTATTAAAATTACATATATATAATAGTTTCTTTTTTTAATTATGTCAAGAGGCGTTGCGTGTTATATTTAGGTTGTAATATGTGTGAGTGTGTATTTTTAAAATTTTTAATTTAAGTTTGAATGTCACGATAATGGTCACATTCATTTCTGTTGTAATCATCATTATCGTCACCATCATTATTGTGCATATGTAGGGTTTAAGGTTTACAAAGTGTGGCATAGTTGTCATTTTTGTCAGTCTCTGTTGTCATCATTATCACCATCATCATCTTTCGTAATTATCATTATCGTCACCATTGTTATCGTGCATATTTAGGGTTTAAGGTTTACAAATTGTGGTATAGCTTTCATATTTATCATCGTCATCACTATCATTGTCTCCGTTTTCATTATTATCCCCATCATCATTATCATCACCATCATTATCATGCATATTTAGGGTTTAAGGTTTAAAAATTGTGGCATAGTGGTAATCTTTGTCATCATCATCACTATCATTGTCTTTGTTGTTATCATTATCATCATCATCATTATTGCCACCATTGACAACACCACCATCAACATCTTTTCCATCATCATCGTCGTCGATATAATCATCATTAGATCATGATCATGAATGTCTTCTTCACATTCATGGTCATTGTCTTATATTATTATATATAAATAATGATTATATTATATTAGTATTAATTTATAATATTTTTATTATATTATTATATATAAATAATGATTATCTTCTATTAGTATTAATTTATAATATTTTTATTAATAAAAATTAATTCTTAGTAATATTATATTCTTATTATAATTTTATTATCCATGATAGTGACATCATCATCATCATTATCATCATGGTTATTGTCATCTTAATCATCACCATCATCCTCGTTATTGTCCTTGTCATCATCATCACAATTGTCTTCACCAACGTCTTATTCATTATTTTCATTTCACCATCATCATCATGATTATCATCATCGTTAGATCGTGATCATGATTGTCATGATCATGGTCACAATCATTGTCATCTACCATAATCATCAATATCATCACCATCGTTATCATGCATATTTAGGGTTTAAAGTTTACAAATTGTATGGTATAGTTTTCATCTTTTTCATCGTCATCACTATCATTGTCTTCGTCGTCATTATTATCCTCATCATCATTATCACCACCATTGACACCACAACCATCAACATTTTTGCCTTCATCATCATCATGAATATTAATGTTATTAGTATTATTTATATTATTATGTAGATTTGTAAATGAATTAAATATTACAATCATCATCATGTCGTGATCGTGATTGTCACAATCATGGTCATTGTCATTGTTTCATCCTCATCATTAGTGTCGCCAAATTCCCCCCGTTTTTTGTGTTTAAATCATACTGTTTTAAGGTATCATTTCAAACATCACAATTTCACCGCATCATTCATCATCATGATTCATCGTTGATATAATCTTGTTAGATCATGATGCGGGGAATGTCTTCTTCATTCATATCAGTGTCAGCTCCATCAGCACATCGTTGCGTCAACACTCGTTGTCAGCATCTTTAGCGGCCTCAATGTTTACAAATTGTGCCTAGTTGTCATCGCCGTCATTTATCATTTCATGCCGTCAATTTTCATCATTTAAGATATTTGAGTCCTAAAAGGATGAATGTTATTTTGTTCTCATTTTAGTTGTTGTTGGGAATTTTTATCACAATGAGAAAACATATTTGAGTCTAAATGATTAATTTTTAATTTTCGTCATTTTAAGTTGTTGTTTGCCGACATTTTTTTCTAAATGAAGATTAGAAAAGTTATAAATGTTTGTCTTTCCATTAAAATTTCATATATTAGCTTGGATATTGTTGGGTTTAATTAGCAAAAATAACCTTACATAGTTTCATTGAAAAGTCATTTACGAAAGTCTTATGGTCTCAAGGAAAAAATATTAATAAATATAAGGGGTCAAGCTATTTTATTCATGCTCGACTCCCCCCTTCTTTTTCCGGACTTTAGTTTTTAGTACTACATTTTCTGTATAATGACAACTCCGCGAGTGCTACTAGCCTACCTATTTTAATATATATATGTAATATAATGTCGCGAGGTTATGCTGACCTACGATTTATAATAGTATATAAATATCTAGTTTCCAAGACTTATTTCATGCCATCTAAATAGGCTCCAGTTTTCCACTTTAACCTTTCAGGATATGTTACATGTCCCATGTTTTATTATGTGTTTATATCGATGTAAAATTCCGAGAGTAAAGTTCACGAGGTGCCTATTTAGATTGTGAACGAAAGTAAGTTCTTTGTCGAACCTATAGATTTATAAATTTATAATATAATGTATCTATCCCTCTCGGCCTATATTACGTATATTATATCTATAGGCATGCTATTTTTTTAAGTTTTGTTCCATTTAATTGTCCAGAAGATTTTTTTTCCAGAAGATTTAAGATATGGTGTTGGAGTTTGAGGTTTCGTTTTTCATTGAAAACTCTTTTTAGTATTGTAACGCATTATGTACTATATGTAGTATGCCAGTGTAAGGAGATTCATGAATTTATTAATAATTTAATGATTACGATCAAACTAAAATAAAGATCGCACGATATTGATATCTCTTACATTTTCCAAATATATACATTTTATATGCAACACTAATAATTTAATAATCATATTACAGTTAAAAGAGAAAACTTTAATTCGATTTTGATATATTTCTACAATTTTCTATATATATTATATATATATCTCTATATTATAATATATTAGAAGCTATCTATATTATCATCTATAAGATATATCTAATCTATCTATCTCTATCTCTCTATCTCTCTATATATCTCATCCTATCTTCTCCTCTCTTCTCTCTACCTCTCCTCGCTCCTCTCTCTCTATCATCTCTATATATTCTATATATCTCTCTCTCTATCTTCTCATCTAACTCTCTCTACTCTCTCTCTATCTCTCTATCTCTATACTCTCTCTCATATCTATCTATACTACTCTCTCATCTCTCTCTCTCTTAGATCTATCTCCTATCTCTATCTATCTATCGCGATATAGATATAATCTCTCTACATCTCTCTCCTCTCTCTATATTCTATTCTCTCTCGATATATTCGCCTCTATATCTCTATATCTCTTCTCTCTCTCTATCTCTCTCTCTCTCTCATTCTAATCTATAGATGCTTCAATAATAAATGAGGTCTCAGGCTAGACCATTGTTCAACTAGCTCACTTGTGTCCACATGGTGAAGAGGGCGAACCTCGTCGCTTCTCATGGAATTAGAGGTGTGTTGGGTCCTCTGAACCTGGCGGGTGTGTTGGGTTCGTTTGCGACGAGGAAGTGAAGTCACGTTAAAAATTATTTAACTTTCAATATATATGTATATTGAAAAAAAGATAGGATTTGATGTACATATTTTTTATTTTCATTTTTACCTTAAACCTTGTCTCTCTTCCCTTTGAAATCTCTTTTATCTTAATTTATATATAAGGGGTGGACTTCAACTCTATTTTAATAATACAAAACTGGATGGTCCGTTTCCTTGAAAATGAGATACAAGCGTCAAGCTCAGCCCTGGCAGGCCAGAACCCCTTTTAGACACCCAACAAATGCATGAGATAAAATAACATAATAAACAGAGGAGCAAAGGAAACAGAGTGTGAACGGAGATCCCAGTGAGGAAGCAAATGGCGAATGAGAGTGAAGAGTATAATTATGAAATAAATAATTTAAAATGGTGATGAGTAAGGGAATGGGGCGACAAATCCGAAGGGAGGTGGTTTGTTTCTTGTCTTGGTATTTCCGAAATGCACCTGGCCCTTTTTTTTTTGTTTTCTGCAGTTTTAGGGTGGCCTGGCCGCCCCCGCTCGGTCGGATGTTCATGTTAGCAATTTCTAATATATTTGGTTTGCCTCTTGTCTGTGTTTTTACAACTTGGTTGTATGGTTTTGATGGCCTTCAATTTGTTTTCTCTTCTTGTCTTTATGCATTGTTTTCCATATCAAAGCGTCCCAAGCATGTTTACTAAGGCAGATAGTCTGCCTTGAACAGAAATATCAATACTCCTTATGAGTATTGCATGTTTGAAAATGTAGACGACGCATTATATATCGATATAGAATTTTTAGTCGATCTACGTATAGAATTGCGAATTCACTCCCTGGGACAGTTTGGATTTTAACCCACAACAGGAGTTATTAACCATAAAAATATCATGGTGGGTATGAGTTGGCTGGTCTGTTGGGGGTTTTTATGGGCCATGGTAGAAAAACTGGAGCAACTCCTGGTTTATTGAGATTTTTGCAGGAAATTATGATAGAAGAATCACAGGTGTTTCGGCTGGATCAAATCCGAATAATCTGTGTAACACAACTCTAAAAAGAACACATTGCCCAATATTTGTTTTTGGTATACAGGAAAGCCAGGATTTATTTTTTATGTTGTTTGTTTAAAATTCAGATGAAGAATGATTTCTCTTACAGTTTTGAAAGTTTTGGTTTAGTGAATTTTTAATATTTGGAGTTTCCAATAATATTATTAAAATTACATATATATAATAGTTCTTTTTTTAATTATGGTCAGAGGCGTGCGTGTTATTATTAAGGTTGTAAATATGTGTGAGTGTGTATTTTTAAAATTTTTAATTTAAGTTGAATGTCACGATAATGGTCACATTCATTCGGTTGTAATCACCTATGTCACCATCATTGATGTGCATAGGATAGGGTTTAAGGTTACCAAAAGTGGGGCTATAGTTGTCATTTTTGTCAGTCTTGTTGTCATCATTATCACCATCATCATCTTTCGTAATTATCATTATCGTACACCTTGTTATCGTGACCTATTTAGGGTTTAAGGTTTACAAAAATTGTGGTATAGCTTTACTATTTATCATCTGTCATCACACTATCATTGTCTACAGTTTCATTATTACCCCATCATCATTATCATCACATCCTTATCATGCATATTTAGGGTTTACGGTTTTAAAAATGGGCTAGTGGTAATCTTTGTCATCATCATCACTATCATTGGTCTTTGTTGTTATCATTATCATCATCATCATTATTGCCACCATTGACAAAACACCACCCATCAAACATTCTTTTCCCCATCATCGTCGTCGATATAATCATATTAGATCATGATATGAGGTCTTCTTCACATTCATGGGTAAGTGTTTATAGTATGAGATATAACTAAGGAATTATTATTTATTATATTAATTATAATATTTTTATTATATTATTATATATAAATAATGATTATTATATTAGTATAATTCTATAATATTTTTATTATATAAAAATTAATTCTTAGTAATATTATTTTCGGAGTATAATTTTATTATCATGATAGTGACATCATCATCATCATTATCATATGGGTATTGTCATCTTAAATTCATCCCATCATCCTCGTTATTGCCTGTCATTCATCATACAATGTCTTCCACCAACGTCTTATTCATTATTTCATGTCACATCATCATCATGATTATTCATCATCGTAGATCGTGATAATGATTGTCATGATCATGGTCACAATCTTGTCAATCTACATAATCATCAATATAGCCACCATCGTTATCATGCATATTTAGGGTTTAAAATTTTACAAAATTGTATGTTATAGTTTTCAATCTTTTTCATGTCATTCACTATCATGTCTTCGTCGCATTATTATCCTCATTCATCATTCTCACCACCATTGAAACCACAAAACCATCACATTTTGCCATTATCATCATAATGAACATAATGTGATTAGTATTATTTATATTATTCCCTGTGAATTTGTAAATGAATTAAATATTACAATCATTCATCATGTCGTGATCGTGAGTGTCACAATCATGGTTTGTCATTTTTATCCTCATCATTGATGTCGCCATCGTTATCATAATGTTTAGGTTATTCATTTCACGTCATCATATTCATATCATGATTATCATCGTTGATAAATCATGTTAGATCAGATCGTGAATGTCTTCTTCACATTCATAGTCAGTGTCATCTGCATCATCATCGTATCGTCACCATCGTTGGATGAATATTTAGCGTCAATGTTTACAAAAATTGTGGCATATAGTTGTCATCGCCGTCTATATTGCCTCATTCATCATTTGTAAGAATTTGAGTCTAAAGGATAATTGTTATTTTTTTCTCAATTATGTTGTTGGGACATTTTTTTCAAAATGAGAACAACATATTTTGAGTCTAAATGATTAATTCTTAACATTTTTCATTTTAGTTGTTGTTTGCGACATTTTTTCTAAAATGAATATTAGAAAAAGATTATTAACTGTTTGTCTTTCCATTTAAAATTTCAATATATTATCTTGGATATTGTTGGTTTTAATTAGTTAAAAATATACCGTAACATAGTCATGAAATTTCATTACGAATTATATGGTCTCAAGGAAATATTAATTATAGGGGGTCGAAAGCTATTTTTTCATGCTAGACTCCCCCCTTCTTTTCCGCGAATTTAGTTTTTAGTATCAGTTTATGTATAATGAAACTCCCGCGATTGCTACTAGCATAACTATTTTATATAATATATGTAATATATGTCGAGAGGTATAGATTACCTTATTTATATATTATATAAAATATAGGTTCAACAAGAACTTGTCATGCATCTAAAATAGGCGCGTGTGACCTTTACCTTTCAGGCTATTTGACATGTATGTTTTTATTTATGTTTATGTAAAATCTATGTAACAAATATGCAGAGAGGTTAAGTTCCGAGGTGCCTATTTCGAATTGTGTGAACTAAGTCTTGTCGACACTATTATTCGATAATATATAAATATATGTGAATAAGACCCTCTCGGCATATATTACATATATGATATAATATAGGCATGCTAGTTTTTTAAGTTTGATATCCATTTAATTAACAGAAGATTTTTTTTCATAATCGTTAAGAATGTGTGGAGTTTGAAGTGTCGTTGTTCTTTGAAAACCTTGTTTTAGTATGGTAACGCCTTTACTGTTCCACTCTATTCGTATGCACGTTTTCCAGGCAGATCATGAAGTTATTAATAATTATGCTCTACTCCAAAACTCACCTCACGCTCGCACGAATCCCGATATTGCTAGCTCTGCCATTTTCCCCCCCCCCTCAATACCTTTTTCCTCTGCCCCCTACTCTCTTTCATCATCCCTATTACAGTTCCAAAGAGGGGCCAACATTGTTCCTTATATTTTGATTCTTCGCCCAATTTCTATATATATAGCTCTCTCGATCTATAGGAGAGAGAGAAGAGAGAGAGAGAGAGAGAGAGAGAGAGAGAGAAGAGAGAGAGAGAGATTAGAGAGAGAGAGAGAGAGAGAGAAAGAAGAGAGAAGAGAGAGAGAGAGAGAGAGAAGAGAGAGAGAGAGAGAGAGAGAGAGCATAGAGAGAGAGAGAGCGAGAGAGAGAGAGAGAGAAGAGAGGAGAGAGAGAGAGAGAGAGAAGAGAGGAGAGGAGAGAGTAATAGAGAGAGAGAGAGGGAGAGAAGAGAGAGGAGAGAGAGAGAGAGAGAGAGAGAGGAGAGCTAGAGAGAGAGAGCGATGTATATAATATATTCTATATATTATATATATATATATCGATAATATATATATATATATATATATATATATTATATATAGTTATATATAATGATATATAATATATATCTATATTAATATATATCTATATGCCCTTCAATATAAAATGAGTCTAAGCTAGAAGAATTGGGTCAAATAGCTCAATTGTGGTCAAATGGTGAGAGGTCGAACCTCTCGCTTCTCATGGAATTAGAGGGTGTGTTGGGTCCTCATGGAACTGGAGGGTGTGTTGGGTTCTTGCGGAACAGGAGAGTGACGTCACGTTAAAAAAATTATTTAACTTTAAATATATATGTATATATGAAAAAAAGATAGATTTATGTAAATATTTTTTATTTTATTTTTACCTTAACCTTGTCTCTCCTTACATTTGAAATCTCTTTTATCTTAATTTAATATATAATTGAGTGGACTTCAACTCTATTTTATAATACAAAACTGATGTCGTCCTTGGAAAATGAGATACAGCGTCAAATCTCAATCCCTTGCAGTCCAGAACCACATTTTAGACAAACCAACAAATGCATTAGATAAAAATAACAATAATAAAAAGAGGAGAAAAGGAAACATAGTTGGAACTTAGATCCCATTGAGGAAGTCAAACATGGCAGAATGGTAGGAAGAGTATATTATGAAATAAATAAATGTAAAATGGTGATGAGTAAGTTAATGGGCTACAAATCCGAGGTTGGTTGTTTCTCTGTCTGTGGTATTTCCCAGATGCACCGTGCCCTTTTTTTTTTGTTTCTGCAGTTTTAGGGTTGCCTGGCCGCCTGCTCGGTCGGGATGTTCATGTTAGCAATTTCTAATATATTTTGTTTGACTCTTTGTCTGTGTTTTTACAACTTGTTGTATTGGTTTTGATGGCCTTCAATTTGTTTTCTTCTTCTTGTCTTTATGACATTGTTTTCATATCAAAGCTTCCCAAGCATGTTATAAAGGCAGAATAGTCTGCCTTGAACAGAAAGATCAATACATCCTGATGATGGATTGCATGTTGTGAAAATGTAGACTGACAGATAATATAATCGATATAGAAGATTTTTAATATAGATCTACGTAAGAATTGCGAATTCACATCCCTGGAAGCAGTTTGAGTTAACCCACAATCAGGAGTTATTACCATAAAAATATCAATGGTGGGTAATGAGTTGCTGGTGCTGTTGGGGGTTTTTATGGGGCCATGGAGAAGAAAAACGTTGGAGCAACTCCTGGTTTATGTAGATTTTGCAGGAAATTATGATAGAAGAATCAGCAGGTTTTTCGGCTGGATCAAATGCCGGAATAAATCTGTGGTAACACAACTCTAAAAAGAAAAACATTGCCCAATATTTTGTTTTTGGTATACAGGGAAAGCCAGGCATTTATTTTTTATAGTTTTTTGTTTAAATTCAGATGAAAGAAGGTGAGTTCTCTTACATATTTGAGTTATTTCGCTATTTTATCGCGGTTGTTGCATAAGTGGATGGTTGTTTACGACATTTTTTCTATAACGTTAATCCATGGATGATCAACGTCGACACACAGGCAAGATACGCTCAGCTGTTTACATAATCTTAAAAAACCATTGTGTAACAGAGAAGAGAACAGGCATTGAAGCTTTTTAAAATAGAAACAATAAAAGAAATTATGTACATATTCCGAGCATTGCTGAATTTGGTTTCCATTACTTGCAATGCTTGGTGATGATCATAAAATATATTTTCATGTTTTCCTGTTTCTGATTTTAGTTGAGTTTGGTTTCCATTACTTGCAATGCTTGGTGATGATCATTAGATATCTTTTCATGTTTTCCTGTTTCTGATTTTAGTTTATTTATCAATAAACTGCAATAATATCGATTAATGTAATTTATTTATTTTATATGGCTTTGGAAACATCGATTGTCTTTACTTAGTGCGCGCTGAATTTAGTAGGTCATGTGCTGATGGAACTAACAAATTAGTCATGATTGCCATAATTTTTTATCAGCTTAGTTGATGGATGCGGGCCGCCCACGGCCACCCATATGTAAGTTTGATATATACGTTTCATTATTTTCCTTTGCCTTGATGAAATGGTATTATATTAGTATAGATATCTTAAATACATTAATTTGAAAAATGATAAGAGAAATTAATTTTACGGTCCTTATCTTACATTTTTAGCATATTACAATTATTAATAGTTTCATTACCTTCTTCACAAATAGTGATAAATGGTGTCAATCTACCATCAGAATGTATTACAAAGTTTGAAAATTTATTTTTTGTGGAAAATGGGGCTCCAAACATCATTATGTAGCCAAGATATTATAATTTTCCCATTGACTAGATTCTAAAACAAAAGGAAAAACTTCTTAACCATGTTCAAATGGACATCAAATATAGAGTAATTAAATGTGTACTCGTGCATATTATAGCCCACCATGATCTCGTCACCCCAGTTTATTATTGAGGAACATCTCTCTATAATCAATTCCCTATAAACATTACAACCTATTCTATAAAAAAAAGTCTACGAAATGTAACATTTTGAAAAGTTGTCAAACTAGCTTGTGAAAAAAAAAAGGCAAGCAAAAACGATTTTATATGACTGCAAGTAAACATTATAAAAGTACAATTTAATCAAGGAGAAAAGGAAAGAAATCCAGAAGTGGGAAATGAGTTTCTCACCACTCCTAGCTTGCAAGAGGTTTTCACTTTCATGTATAGGGTTTCATTCAATATTTTTTAGATTCACAATTTTTGTTTCTAATTGGGCATCATTTTATTGATTATCTTAACCCATGTAGTCAGAGGTGGTTGAGTCCAACTATGAGAACTTATCATGGTATGGTGACGAACACCACACATTGTGTCAAGCTTAAGGAGGCAATGCCTTTCGTTGCATAAGCCATCTTGTACTACTATGAAAGCACTAAAAAGAATGGAGCTATTATGGAAGACCCTCCACTACAGAGCCATTTCATACAACAGTGAAGAGGAGGGAGCATGAGACACAATGCATCTATGTCCATTTTGCTAATGATCTAGCAAATTTTGGAAATTAGATATCTCCATAAACACTTTGTTGGCGTGCATTTGAATTTTTATAAACACGTCCATAGCAAATGTTATAAGTGGAAAAATGATTCTCACATATAGTGTTAGAAAAATAGCTAAATTTATTTCTTTCCAAATAAAATGTGCATTTCCACTCTAAGAACTTGTTAGATATGTGTGAATTTAGTATGTTACAAATATAAACACCTATTTAACCCTTAATTAAATTTTATGTCAATTTAATTAGGTTTCATATTAGATTAGAGTTGATTATAGATCTTACAAAGATGTTACAACACAAATAATAAATTAAATTTGCAACTCAAATGAAATAAAAATAATACAACATATACCAATCAACCCAACATACAATTGAAAGGTCAAAAACATATGTATAGAGGCACTTAACTGATTATAAATTACTTATGGAGAGATCTAAGATTTTTCATGGCTAGAAATGGGTGATCTCTACTTGAATAACCTTTGGAACTAGAACTATGATTATGAATCCACCTGGGGCAGGGTCGTACCAAACTTATAGGACCGTATTGTATGGTCCTAAACAAACTATAATGTTTTGGACTTACTCTAATTCAACTCATGCAACTTTCTATCCCTAGTTGGACTTACGGTCCTAGATTTGTCTATCATTTTCATCCCTAGTTGGCACACATGCAATGAGGCTCTCTAAATGAATTGATTATCACCTCAAACCCTAGCCATGGATGAAGAGTCCTACAAAACAACATTGGAATATTTTTGGGCACCCCTGTGCATCATCGACATTGGCACTACTCCAAAGAGGCTTCAAACCACACATCATTCTCCACTTAGCATGTGATATCTAGATAGATCAATTAGATTGTATTTTCTTTGACCATGCTTCCTTTGACTTCTCTCTTGCTAAAATATTTGGAGATATTGGACAATGCCACAAATCAACTAGATTAAAGCATGCACCGATGTTGAAAATGTGAGAATCGAATATGAATAACAAATGAGATAATTGTAAAACACGTAAATGGTTGTAACTCAACACAATGCCATGAATTAGATCAATAATCGGGATGTACATATAGGAGGAGGGAAGTGCAATTACCACCTAGAATAGTGGTGAGAACTCCCACTAACTGATACTTGAAGTTAAGCTAGCTCTACGAGACTAGAAAGCTAACTCCACATAACTAATACACGTAATAAAGCTAACTCAAAAAATGTAGGGATAACCCAAGTTCAAGAATTATCCTAACAAATAAATAAAAGGATAAATAGCAACCTACACTAACATGCCCCATAAATGTAGCATAGTTGGGTGGAAAATAAAGTGGGTCCCAATAACAAGTCCTAATAAGTTACACATTTTCAATAATTTGGAAAAAAAGTTACCATGGATGAAAAAATTCACTGCGAGGTACCCAAAAACGAATAAAAACATGACAAAGTAGAGAGAGAAAAAATCATGTTGCAAGGCATCCCAAGAAGCATGACTCAAAAAACACATACTTTGTTGAAGAAGAAGTTTGGTATGGACTGGGATTTGGATCCATTGCTCAATCAAAAAATTCAAAATCAACTAACACTATGATACAAGAAGATAGCTCCATACTAGGAGACTTTCAATGGAGTCTCTAACAATGTAATTATAAAGAATAACTACCCTTCAGAATGAAAACAATCTCAAAAAATAACAGAAGGATATTGTCAAAGGTGATGTCAGAAGTGTAAGAAATTGCCAAACACTATTTGATCTACTTCTAGAATATGTGGTCCACTTACTACAAAAGAGTAAGGAGCATGATGCCCGAAGAAGAAGGATCAACACCACACCCTTCCATATTGTTTAGTGGATGGAGTGACACTTATAAATATATATGAGTGGCCAATACACTACTCAAACACCAAAAAGATGACACTAGGCTTCACTAGAATAGCTCCCCATAAGAGGCACCATCAATAGTCCTAAAAGTTGTCAAAAATATATATAAAAATATCTCAAAAAGGAGATAAACTCTACACCTACTAAAACAATATCTCAAAAACAAGGAGAATTACAATGTAGGAGCATAAGAAAGTGGAGCAAAAATTTTAATGGTGGAGGAGCCACGCCTGTAGAGTCATATGAATGAATTCTTATGTTACCACCACAAGTGATCAGATATCCATCCCAAATGAACATGGATGGTTGAAGAAGATGCATGCATATGATTCAGTGTAAAGTGCACAACTAGAACATGTAAAGGAACATCAAATTGTGTGTTAGTATGATCATGTATGGTAGTTGAAATCTTAGGTTTCTTAGTCCTGGGTGAAGGTGCAACAGAACTCATGTGTAGCTCAAAATCCTCAAGAATAGTCGAGCGAACAAAAATAGGAGCTCTATCAAAAATTGATCTCATTGAATGACTTACTTTATAACCAATATCATGGAGAGAATGACACTTAACAAGGTGAATAGAAGAACCAATACCCTATAAATGTCTGCCAATACCTATGCTAGAAAAACTCATAGAATAGAGCATGCGAAAATGAAATGTAGTAGTAAGCTTCTCAAAGGAGCCATGCATGTGAGCAGAAGGAGATGAAGTTGGATACATAAGGTGTGTAAGTACAATACACATAGCTGCGGAAGAAAAACATGCAATAACAAGCTTTAGGAGCATCAAAAGTAGGAATAAACTCATAAACTAAAAAATCAAGGTCAGTGGGTGTAGGAGAAGTAACGAAAAGTGGAATAGAAGAAGGTGTAGGAGAGTCCACAATATGAGGATGATGTTGTAGGATAGAAATTTTATGTTGTAGAGAGTGTATGAGTTCATCCTTTCCGTGAATGAGGGAATGTAGAAGAAAAAATTTCTTATTGAGCAATCTATTTTATTCCATAAATTTAACTATGTCCTTCTGAATGGCATAAACTTCAGAGAACATCTCATTCTCATAGTACAAAGCAAAGATTTATGGACAATAATACATGATAGATGCAAGAATACACTCAATAAATAATGCAATACCTAAAAAATCAGGACATTGGGCTCAGTCAAAAATGCATCTATATGTGATTACAACCCCCTAGAAACTACATTAGGAAGCCCCCTCAAATTTGGAACTTTATAAATTAGTGTGTTTTTACAAAATAAATAGTTATAATGGAACAAACACAAAAAAATAAAGCACTTTTTAAAAAAAAAGGCACTTGAGTTTGAGTTTCCTATCAAATATTACAAGCTTATAAATTTTTTGGTATAATATTTATTTAAATTTGCACTTCAAAAAATATGAAATGTTTTTTTCCTTCACAAATAAAAAATTCTATTGAAGGTTGCACTTGAGCACCTACTAGTAGAAATCCTGACTTTCTGCCCTCGTGTGACCATACCATATGACCAAGGGGCTAAGAATTTTTATGGGCCCCAAAAAATCATTATTCTAGATCCCTCTGCATTTATATGGGGTTTCTTGCATGTCTGTATGGGCTTTCATGCATGGTTTTTAGTCCTTCAAAACCAAGAAAAAATCCAAAATCCCCTGGCTCTGACAATGGCCAGGTTTATAGTCGATCTTAGGGTTTTTCCACCTTCCCAATCTAATGGTGCACTATGTTTCGCATATAAATGTACATTGAAAAAAATTACTTTCAGCAGAAAAATATATTCCAAATATATTATAATATTAATCTCTATGTCTATATAAGTGTTATACGAGATGTGTAACCGAAAACCTACAAATTTGTTGCAAGTATACCCAAACGAACCAAAACCAAACCATCTAGCACCAAAACTATTGCAAATATCTATCTCAATTGAAAAAATTGTAGAAAAAACCAACCATCCAAGATTAATACTAGGTAGGTTCTAATACCATATTAGATAACGTCACGGATCAACTGGATCAAAGTATGCACCGGTGTTGAAAATGTGAGACATGGATTACACGAAGGAAAAACTAAGAAATCATACACACTACAAATTATGACTAAAAAATGATATTAATACATAACATGTAAATGGTTATAACTCAACACAATGCCATGAATTATCTCAATAATCAGGATTTACTTATAGGTGTAGGGAAATGCAAGTACCACCTAGAATAGTGGTGACAACTCCCACTAATTGATACTAGCAGTTAAGGTGACTCCACGAGACTAGCAAGCTAAATCCACGTGACTAATAAGATAACTCCACACAACTAGTACACCTAAGAAAGCTAAATCAACAAGTGTAGCAATAACCCAAGTGCAAAAATTATCCTAATAAACAAATAAAATGATAAATAATAACCTACACTAATAGGAGATAGATATTTGAGTTCTTATGAAAAAAAGATATGGTTTTCTTGACCTAGTTTGTAGCTTCAAAGTTGATCTGGGTGCTACCCTAATGAATTTAGATGTGACACTCTAATATTTAGGGAGCTTTATATGCCTTTCTCAACTATATGTTGTGAGTGCTCTAGTGCATTTCCTTAGGAGTTCTAGGTTAGCAATGAGGTAGTGTTTACATGCTTATATAGGATTTCTTAGATGATTTATATAAGAAATTCCAACCAAGGTGAAGTACATGAACCGAAGAAAGATATTAATTTGAAAGTGCAATTTGAATACATGTCAGTCCAAGACCATATATATTAATCAACATCAGATATAAACTCCTGACCAAACTATATGGAACTAACTGGGAGTAGAAAATAAGCCAAGTGAAGTTTGGAGCTGATAAACTAATGTTTTTCTATTGATTTTATGCATTTTATTATCATTATGTGTTGATATGTCATTGTGCAAGGATAAACAAGTGAAAAAAATGGACCTCATAAAGTGTTTAAGCAAGAATGGAGAAGTTGTACTTATCATATCAAGAGTGTATAGTAAAATTATGAGTTGACAAAGTAAAAATTACAAAATTTTGAGTGTCTACATTTACCTCCCTTAAAGTATGAATTGAAAATTGCATGATTAAAAGAAAATCATACATGATTGTGTAAACATAGTTTGAATTTGTTTGAATGTTTGTTTTACAGTTGCATTGTTTTTTTCTTGGTGTTCTCATGCTCTATGATGAAACCCGCAACACAGAAGTGCAGTCAATTTTTTGTGATAGATAATTGATTGTAACTCAAATATAACATTTAACAAAAAAATATTTTCATTTGGATGCATGTATGAAGTTGAAAAGATATAAAACAAGGGAAATAATACACATGTTTCTATCATGTTCTATAATTCCTTTGCTATGGATATTTTTATTTGTTGAAATTTATTGGAGGATTAGAGGCTTATCAATCCCTAATCAGTGTCGAGGAGAAACCAAAGTGTTAGGATGAATGCAAACCTAACATGAAAGGTGTGCATGAGAGAGAAGAAGAAAGAGGTACAAATGCACCCATGTGAAGGAATAAGAACATGTGTACCAAAATTATTCAATAACTTTGATATCTTCCCCTTTAAGTCTAATAGGAGAGGTAATGCCTTCCTACAAAGACCTTAGCTACTTTGGTGCCTTCCATAACCCCCATAGATCACATTGCTATCAGACGAATCTAGACCCAAGTTACAAAAATAAAGACGTACAATACAAAAGAGAATAGATGCCCCCCAAAATCCGCCCCCCCCCCCATATGCTCAAACAACTGAGTATGGAACTGAGATAAATGCAAAAATGTGTTGAAAAATGCGGCTAACTAATGCTGATCATAGGAAGGATACCCATGTGCCCCCCAAGATTCATGAAACTGAGTCTAAAATTGAGTCTTGATGTAAAAAAAGAATGAAAAATTTCATGCCCCTTGTATTGATCTGAATTGAGTAGAGATGAATGTGAAATTTTTGAAGAAAAACCTATATACATAGGTGAAAATATGAAAATTACTGAAAAATCCTATTAAAATCGCCTCTAGTTAAAAACATGAGTGGGGGTTTGGGACCATATTGTACAGTTCTGATCTAAATTGTATGGTTTTGACCCTCCGTTGATTTTACCAAAAATTCTATGTATGACTACATTTATAGGTGTCCTGTATCATGTATTGTAACTTACATCTTCCCCCCATTATTTTCTTTATGCATCTGCTGATAATAAGTTAGAATAAATCCCAAAATAGATGCCCCCTCTTTTGAGGTATGTGTGAAAACCATCTTTGAGCATGTGGCTCAAAATAAATACGTTTGTATTGCTAAAGGATATGTGTGAGAAGTTGTCTGGAGTGATGAAGAGTTGGCCACCTTATAAAACTATGTACCTACAAAAGGAAAGTGTATTTTTTCATGGTGGTAACCATAGCACTTCAACAAAAATAAGGCTAACAATAATGGAAACTTAAAAGTAACCACATAGTGGATACAACACATAGTAGGAGAAATGCATATAAAATAGATACACACTGCAATCCAATTCAAGAAATAATGAATATGCAATGTCAGCATGCAAAAAGCTTTTGGGGCTTGCAAAAAGTGGGGACACTCACAATGATCTCACATGATAATCAAGGTATGTATGCCTACAAATAAGAGCAAGAATAATTTCAAACAAGATAGACATGATGCCATAAAACATGGGACACCCCATAGTGTCCACAAAGACAATCAAGGCACATACGCCCTAAGAAAGGAAATAAGAAATTAATAACACATACAATCACATGTGCATGAAAAAGGAGTGTTAAAACATGATACATTATGATGTAGTAACCAACATAGTGTGAAAATATCTGTGAAACAAGTATATGCCAACGCTAGAACAAGACACATGTATTAATCCTATTAGTATGAAAAAATAGACAAGTACATTATATATATATATATATATATATATAAAATTGAGAATAACCGAGTAAGTGCCAAGGGAACTATAATAGAATAATAACACATATTTAGGATGATGGATTTGCATTACCACAAAATGAGAATGTATGGAATAAATATGATTGCTCCTATAAAAATGTATCAATTTGTGTGTCTTTCATTTAACTCAATATACCTAGTGAATGTATGGGTGTACAGAAACAAAGCATGTTATCTATCAAACCATAGTCATAAATAACATACATAATGTAAAGTGGTAACAAATCAAGTATAATTCACAAGTCCTCATTTTGTTATTTTCCCAAAAATTGAATGTTTTTTATTAGCATAATGCATAATTAAGTACAAAATATGGTGAGTATAAATAAATCTATCCAATGAGAACCTCCTAAGGAGGTGGAAAATATTCCAAGGAATATGGAGGATTGGGAAATAGTTGTGCCAAATACTGTGACTAAAGTGTGTATGCCATAGAAAACTTGGGATGAAAGCAAGGTTGACTAGATCCACAACAATCCATGTGTGGCTTAAATGACTAGTGAATAGGAGTATGAGGGGAAAGCTATATATAGACAAAAGGTTGAACCATGTATGAATTAAGTAGTGGTATATTATTAGAAGGAATGTGAGGATATAAACAATAAAAAAATAGAATCAATGCAATGAGGGTAGTTTGTATCAACTACAGAAAGAGGGAGATACAAAATTCCATCCACAAGTATAATAGGTGATATAGAAATAATAGTACCAATAAAAACATGCCAAGGTATGTAAAAAGTAGCATATATAATATTATCATGAGTGGCACCATACATACAAGTTAGGGCCAAAAAAGCATAGAGAATTGTATCAACTGTAATAGAAGTAAGATTAAAAGTGATAATGAAATCCTTTTGTAGATCAGTAGATAGATATTCAAGCATGTGCCAAATAATATGTGTGAAATCAATAATACGTGTAACATTATGGAGGGGAACATGGATTGCTCATAAATATGTGAGCATCATAGAGTGAACATCAATGCAGATAACCATATGAGAATAGAAAACTTACTAGTGGAATTCATGAAGATAAATTAATATGATTCATTGAAAACAATGTGCTCAATCAAAGTGAAGTAATAGCATCAAGTTAAGAAATGAGATAAACCATCTAGAACAATAATTTTACTATCATTAGAGGTGTATCGAGATTTATACCAAGTGAAAGTTTTGAAATCCATAAACATTGAAATATGTTCAAAGGGAATATGAGATTCCCCCAACATTATGGGTATAGTAGATGTAGCTATAGGAGGAAGAGATTGAGAAAACAAGTGGAATGAAATTGTTGAGTGATTAATCCATATGTCGAGGAAGAGTGGGTGTCATAATGGACTCAGAAGGGCTATTCCAGTCAAAAGCATGTGCATAAAGGAGATCTTATATAATATCCCAATTACAAAGATGAGTAGATCCTTGATGAGAAATATTTAGATCAAGGTGTGCTAAGGTGATGTGTGTAGCATGTATCCAAGGTTTCTTGAGAATAATATTATAGGAAGGGTCATCAGGGAGTATGTAACAAATAGTTTGAAAGGTCTTCAAACGAATAGTGATTGAAATAGTGATAGAACCAAAGATGTTATGAGAGATATTTTAAAATCCATGGATATGTAAATTATAATGAGATAGATCTGCAATGGAGACACCAAAATCATGTATGAAAGAGTTACCGCAAAAATTGATGTTCAATCCTTTATCAAAAAGAACACGTTTAATCAAGATCATGTGCACAATAACTTGTTAGCATATGAGTGATTGTGTTTTCATTGATGTAAAAGGTTCAAGAGACATTAATAAAAAAAATGAGGATGATAAGGAGTGCAAGAGGAATCTTTAAGTGAGCAATCAAGTGGTGGAATAGTTGCAAGAATGAAGAAGGTGAGAGTTGTTTGGTCTATTAGGCCTAATCAAGAGGTATAATCAGCATAGGTGATGGTATATGAAGGATAGAGATGCATGAAGGCTTGTGAAGCATAGTAGAGGCATGAAGAAAAATTTTGATATGTGTTGAGACACTCATAGACATCTTAGGAGGTGAATGTAGGGGTTGAGCATGGTTTGCGGGTGTTCATCTAAGCCTAGTCTAGGTGCTTGAAGGCCTAATGAAGCATGACGATTGGGTGTAGAAGTTATGGTCCCATGAGGTCATGCATAGGTGTGATACATGTCTCAAGATTGTTCGGGCATTTTTCGATTTTTTTGTAGCTAAGGTATGTTATTTATCTACTCTATTTTGGTCTAAACTAGATCTAACTCTTTGACCTAGCTATGTAAGTCATGGTGTTTGAGAATATGCAGAGCCATGTATGACCTAATGAGCATTGGAGAAGTTGAAAGATGTTTTCCTACTGTTGTGGGATAATTTTCAGTGTGTATGATGAATATTTTGCAAGATATGAGGTTTTTTACCCTTACCGCTCTTTAGAATGCATGTTTCTTAGCTCGATATGAGATAAATCATTTTGGTTGGAAGCTGCAAAGTTTACATGGGGGACCTGAGCCTTTCATGGATATTGATGCATGTATATAAGAAGATATCATTATTGGAATTATTTCACCTTTTTTCTTAGATTGTTTCTTAGAAGCGTTGACGAAACAGATAGGGTAACGGGCGTAGGAGGAATAAATGTTCAAATGTCGGTTGATGGGTTGTTGCGCGTGTATGAATTTGAATCCACAACTGATCCTGAGAGCTTCCTTTTTGCTAGGAGGAACTACCTGTAATGAAGACAAGACCACCAGAAGGAATTAAACAATATGGGTAGTGAACTGCCTAGTGTAAGCTAGATCCGGGAAGTATGATACTTCCTAGATGGCTGTCAGTCCACTGTTTTAAACAATTCAATGTTGCAAAAAAAAGTAAATATTATTGTTATTTTGAAATGATTTAGGTATCTCACTTAAAAAACAATAAGAAAATAGATCTAATCTAACAGGCTAAGCTAGAATAGAATCCAAAGGTCAAATGATGTGTTCTGGGTCTCTGCAGGTCTGATAAAGGTCTCGGGTAGGTCACATGTGAAAGAGGGTGAGATAAAATTAGGTGGGTAGGTCTCTATTAAGAGATGTGTGGGAAAACACAGAGACTGGTGTCGGTCAAGGGTGACCGATGGTGGTTAGGTATAATCGATGCCGATTACTGTGAGATCTAGAAATGTCACAGAACGGGCTTTTGGTCTCCTTTGTGATTGCACAAAGGACTTTGGTTGGTTGGGAAGAGGTATTGGGTGACTGGAGTAGGCTTTTGCGAGGTTTCAATGGGTATACAGAGGTGAAAATATAGAGAAGGTCAATAGGGAGCAAGATAAACAATGGATGATAAAATGATGAAGAAATGAAATAACCAGGGAAGTATGGTGTTGTACTTACTTGGATTTCATTCCTTTATGTCTGTGTATGAGGGATGGAGGTGCTGATGATGAGTTTGAAGGTTGCAAGTGATCACCAACTAAAGAAAAGCTTTTGCATGGGCTGCATGTACACTCCTCTTTGCTTGGATAGATCAAATCATGGTTGGGATGGCTGTGCAGGAGAAGATGCTCAATCTCCTTCTTTGGATGTGAGTTTTCGTTGGAATTGGCTCTCTGAAGATGCGTTATCTCTCTGAAATGTGTTCTTTCTCGTTAACCTCTTTTGCTTCCAACTTTCAAATTCCAACCTTGACAATAAGGTTGTTTTGGGTTAAAATGGGTAACCGACGGCGGTCCGACTTAACCGGAAATGGTTAGGGGTAATGGACGTCGATCAAGGTAGGATTTCCTAGGTTTACTAAACTAGGGAGATCCTCCTGATTTCCTTGGATCTCGTGTCATTATCCAGCGGATTAGACTCGGAGCCTCTTGTGAGCATGTGGGAATGTGGTTAGAGGGAATGTAAGCATTGATTTTTAGGGTTTGGGTAAGTCTTAGTTAGTTATGGGAACTTGCTAAGAATAGGTCTTAGGTTGAGTTGGCTTGGTGAGGTGTCTAAGTGAACTGTATGTGTAGATATTATTTAAATAATAAATATAGTGAGGATAATGCATTAATTTAATTTAATTAATTAAATTAATATTAGTGGGGTGAAGGGGGCCATGGCTAGGTAAATGTAATAAAGGGTGCTTATATGTCGAGGGATAAAAGGGGAGTGTGACCTAATTTTAGTGTCTACAGGAATGAAGTTAAATAAGATCCTAAGCTTTATGAACAATTTCTAAGAAGCCAAGGAAGTCAAAAAGCCTAGTTAAACCCTAGTTCACTAGCGATTGAGGAAAACTTGATGTTGTGAGCTCTAAATTCATTAAATCATCAAATTTGATGATTGGAGGATTAAAATTACTCTCCCATATTTTATATGGTGGTGATTTGAGGTCTTGACTATAGGTGGAGCCTACTCAAATTTGCATGTTTTCAAGCAATTTTGTTTTCTATCAGGCTTGCCATTTGACCTATGATATAAATTAGTGTTCTGGGTATGTGAGGATCCATTCTAGATTTTTGAAGTTATTTTATATCTTGGTGAATTCATTTGGAGGTCTTCATAGGTCCAAATGTGAAGACTAGTTTTTAGGGTTGACAGGAAGTCTTTGGCAATCATGGAGGAAGAAGGTTCTTGGGAATTTGTGTCCTAATTTTATGAGTCTAATGACTATGTAAGTGTTTTACACATCCAATATTACATTATTCAATATTTTTTTGAGGTCTACAAGTCATATTGGTTGGTAAGGTTGATGTCACAAGTTGACCTACTTGACAAGGTTTGAGGACAATATAAGTTCTTTGATGAAATTGGTCTGAAAGAGAAATATTTTGGCTTGTTTCATGATGACTATCCTTTTTAGGGTGATGAAGGGTCAAATTTTATCCTATCCCATGCATTTATAGGTCTTGAAAGTGTCATCAAGGGTGTCATAAGGTCTTACTTTTAAGATTGGTTTCTAAGCAGCATTTGTCTCCTAAAGGACAGAAAGGTTTTAATGACTCTATGGGTTGAGTCATGATGTATAAATTATTTTTAGGTGTTCCTTGGGTTAATTTATTTCCAATGAGTGATTTCATACCATGTTGAGGTGATTTTTGGAATCTATGTCTTCATCTTTTAAGACTAGTCTTCTGGAGGTGGTGTAAATGAGTAGGAAATAGTCCTTGATGGTGAATTGGAGAAATTAGATGATGTAGATGTTCCTGAGCTAGTAGAAGTTATTTTATAGGATTTACTTGAAATTTGTGAATATTTTTTATTCATTATAGAGTTTTTTAGTTCCCTTAGAGTCCATGGAGTTCTCGGTGGAGATGGTTTTAGTATTCTTGGCCTAGTTATCCATGATTGAGTGTCTTAGTCCTATATCGACCTATATGGTCTCATGTTGTGAATTTATATGATGCATTAGATGTATTTTATTATTGGTATGATCTAAATTAATTGTCGTGGATGACGTAGAATTTTTTTAGGATTTGATTCATGTATATAATAGTGTTATATTTGCTCGATGTGACTAGTTGTGAATGATAGGTATGTGTGAGATAAGAGAGAGTTTGAAAGAGGTATGAGGGCATCATGATACATCTGAAAGAAGGTATTAAATATTTATAAGAGTGGGTGAGAAATTATGAAATTTCATTATACATAATCATCCTATGAAGAAGCAAGGGTGAGGTAAGTAGGAAAGAGTGTATTTGAAGAGGGTTTTGAAGTGTGTGAGATGAAATTGTGATAACTATCTGTTGTATGAGAAACAATACACCATTGGTCTTTATCTTCAGGTTTTTGAGTTGGTCCTTGATCACCTTATGGGGTTTTATCCTCCTTTTAGATTTTTTGCCTTCTTAAATAGGGTTTGGTGTTCCCTATGAGGTTCGTGTCTCACTAAACAAATCTTGTGTGATGTGTCATATTCATGCAAGTCTTTTAGATATATTAACAATTTTATGTATTTTTTCTTCCCCTTGATGTTTTCCCACTTTACATCGTGTGTTCTTGTGTACTCTCTTGGTTCATGCTCTTATGAATGGTTGTTTCATGTTGTTAAGCTTGCATTAATGCATGGTTAAATGGTTAATGGTTTATACAAGTTAAATACAATTTGTTGAAATTTTTTAAGGACTGATTCATCCCTCCCCCCCCATTTCATTCCATTAGCTAGGTATTTTTGAATAATTTTAATCACTTGAAGGATATCCTTTGAAGCACTGAAATGGAGAGTCAACGGAGTGGCTTTTCTAGAATAAAATCTCCCATATTTGGTGGATCAAACTATGCATTTTGGAGCATCCGGATGAAGACTCACAACATGTCTTAATGTTGATAGATGGATATATTGTTCCTCATACTACTCCAACCATTACTACTAATAATAATTCAAATAGAGACAACTCCAAGTAAATGAATGCAATCATGTGTGGACTATCAAAATCAAAACTTGTTAAGTTCATGCATTGTACATCAGTTAAAGCTATGTGGGAGAAACTTCAGGTCGCCTTTGAAGGATATTCCAAGGTAAGGATAGTAAAAATCCAAAAAAATAATAAATTAGTTTGAAATTATAAATATGAGAAAATAATAATATATTACTGCATCTCTACTCATATTTGATCAAGTTGAAAATACCATGAGAGGTTTAGGCGAAGAAGTAAAAGAAGAGGTGGTGGTGTAAAATTGTTGAGATCCCTCACTCCCAAGTTTGATTCTAAAGTGTTTTATTTTGAGGAAGCCAAGGATTTGAATTTTATGACTATGGATGAGCTACAAGGAATCTTAACTACATATGACATGAGGATCATGGATTCAAGACCTATCAAGAAGGAGATTGCTTTCAAGGATAAGAAGAAGTCAAAGGATAAGAACACCAATGATGATGTCATTTCTCTTGAGATTGATGATGATGAAGTAATTTCCATGTTTTCTAGAATACTGAAACCTAGTTTGGATAAGTACAAAGGAAAGTTTCATTTTAAATTCTTTAACTATTGTAAAATAGGCCACTTTTCCAACAAGTTCTCTCATAAACATGGGGATGAAGATGATGATGAGCATGATGATTATCATGACAAGAAGACTCATAGTTTTGATAAAGAAAATAATAATTTCAAGAGGTTTTAAAATAATAAGAATTCCAAAAAGAGTTTCTGCAGAAAGAAATATATTTTTTCATCTGAGTCAAGTAGTTATGATGGTCTTTTAGATTCTGATTCTGAATCTGAGCATGAAGAGGTGGGTGATGAATTCTTATTCATGGAAAAGCATGTTATGAGATATATGAGTGAAGACTCCATATTTTTTGGTGACTCCATGCACTCTGAGGAAGAAGAAGAAGGGAATGATATAGATATTGAGATAATATGTGTTTAGATAGAGATAAAACATGCTAAAAATAATGTCAAAAAGTTGAAATCATAATTCAAACAGTATGAAGGGAAGATCCATGACCTTGAGGATAAATATTGGTCTAACACAAGTAAGCTTGACGAAACAGTCAAAATGTTAGAAATATAGATGAGTTCCATGACTTTAAGCCTATAATCTAAAGAATAAGAATGTATTAAGCTCATAGAGGAGATGATCCTTCTAAGGGGATTGTTGTTTGAGTTAGTAAAAAAATCTAAATCTTTCAATAAGTTTGAAAAGAGAACCTAGGATCTTGTTGATCTCTTGGAAATTCAAATTTTTGCAAGAGACAACAATTTTGGGATTCAAAGAAGAACTTAAAGGAAAATAAGTGATGTAAGATGACACTCTATCAAGCAAGGATATTGAAGGTACAAGCACCAAAGAGGAGTAAAAGGAGATAAATTTCAAAGATAATGTGAAGACAAAGTCTGTGATGTAGCCCAATGCATGAAGGTATGAAAAATATTTTAATGACTATTATTATACTTGTAATGGATTTGAGCATAGAGAAAAGGAGTGTAGGAGGTTTGTCAAAGATGATCATTCATGCAAGGATAATAAATATGATCAAACAAATAACATAACTTTCTATAATTTTCATGAGTGAGTTCATACTACTAATTACTGCCTATATGAATCATCTAGTCATATTTGGAGAAATGAAGGTCCCAGGGGTACGAATGAAGTTGTGTGCTTTAACTGCAATAGTGTTGGACATGTTGTTAGATATTTTTTATGGTCCTTAAAGGCAATTAAAGAGGTTTTAGACCACTAGAATGCAGGAAAGGAGATAGAGAAGGATGTGGGAGCCAAGAGAAAATAATGTGATTCCTCCTAAAGTAGATGTCGAAGTAAAAAAGGAAGGTTCTCATTTTCCATATCAGAATAAAGAAGGAAAAGGTGATTCATAGATGTCAAAGAGGGCATGGTACCTCTTCATATTTCTTTTCTATACTCCTCATGTAATATGATATCTCTAATAGTATTCTTAGAGGTATTTATCATCCATATAAAGTGTGGTGTTAAGGGGGAGCATGAATGGTTTGAAGTATAATATTGTAGGAGTGTTTTCATGGTGTCAAGTTTTTTTCATCTTCAATTTGTTTTGGAGATTATTTAGGCACTGACATGTTACAAGATTGTTGGATCCATGAAGAAGAGATTCATTATGTATGATGAATTGATCAAACCATTAGAGGTAGGGTATAATGGTGCATTCTAGGTATGCTTGTGAGTTTTCCAATTCTATATAATAGATCTTATTCCTTGGTTCATACTATGAGGTGTATTTAGTATGACTATGCATCATGGAAGAAGTACGGACAAGTGAAATGCATTATCAGGTCTGTGAAAGTCAAGAAGGTAAGTTATTCAGTTGATGATCATGGTCACACTCTCATCCTTATTAGGTCACACTCCCCTTTGGTCCACCGTCAAATAAATACCTTCATCACATTCACCTAGCCATGGCCCCCTTCACCCCACTAATATTAATTTAATTAATTAAATTAAATTAATTCATTATCCTCACCATATTTATTATTTAAATATCTTAAATTAGATAATTCCCACACTTACACCTCACCTAGACACCTCATCAAGCCAACTCACCCTAAGACCTATTCTTAGTAAGTTGTCATAACTAACTAAGACTTACCCAAACCCTAAAAATCAATGCCTACATTCCCTCTAACCACATTCCTACATGCTTACAAGAAGCTTCTATCCTAATCCATGGGTTAATGACACGAGATCCCAAGAAATCAAGGGGATCTGCCTAGTTTAGAAAACCTAGAAAATCCCACCTTGACCGATTTCAGTTACCCATAACCATCACCGGTTAAGTCTGGAACCGTCGTCGGTCACCTTTTAATCCCCAAAACAACCTTATTTTGGAGGTTGTTGAAAAAACATTGGCAGATTCCTGAGAGATATCACATCTTTTGAGAACAAGTGTTTGCGAGAACATGCATGCAAGGAAGGAGATCAAGCATTTTCTCTTGCACATACATCATTCACCCGGCAATCATCCTAGCAATCACCCAGCACAGATTCAATCCAACCAAGCAAAAGGGAATGCACATGCAGCCCATGTAGGAGCTTTCCAATGTTTGGTGATCCTCAACAACATTCAACCTCTTACCAGCACCTTCATCCATCACTCACAAGCACCCAGAACCAGATTTCAAGTAAGTAGAACAGTTTACTCCTCGGGTTCATTCATTTTATCATTGTATTGTCATCCTTTGTTCTCTTAGCCACCCATTGACCTCCTTTAATACTCACCCCTCCACATACCTGTTAAAACCCCACCAAACCCCATCCAAACAACCTAATACCTCATTCCGGCCAACCAAGTCCTTTGTACAATCACAAGGGAGACCCAAAGCTCATTTTGTGGCATTCCCAATTTTCCACAGTAATTGGCACCGGTTCTCCCCAACCGGCGTCGGTCACCCTTAACTGGCATCAGTCTCTGTATTTACCAATAGAGCCCAGAACAGTGACCTACCCACCTATTCTCACATCACCCTTAATCACCTGTGACCTTCCTGAGACCTCTGTCAGACCTGCAGAGAACCAGAACCAACTACTTGACCTTCTGATCTTATTTTAACCTAGCCTGTTAGATTAGATCTTTCTTATTGTGTTTTTAATGAGATACCTAAATCATTTCAATTACAATAGGATTTACTTCATTACCAACATTAAATTGTTTTAAACAGTGGACTGACAACCATCTAGGAAGTATCACACTTCCCAGATCTAGCACACGCTAGGCAGTTCACTGCACATATTGTTTAACTCTTTCTGGTGGTCTTGTGTTCCATTTCAGGTAGTTCCTCCTAGCCAAAAGGAAGCTCTCATGATCAGCTGTGGATTTAGAAGTCATACGCGTGCGTAACAACCCAACAACCAGCATTTCAACAGGTATTCCTCCTACACCCATTACCCTATCTGTTTCCTCAATATTCAAAGAAACTGTCTAAGAATCAGGTGAAACATTTTGGCACGCCCAGTGGGACCCATTCGGGGTTCCTTGCATTTTATTCATTCCTAGGAAAAGTTGTGTGTTTGTTTCCCTTCTAAAAAGCATACACATTAATTTTCTTCCTTGGTAACCCTCTTTTTCTTTCTATTTGCTCTAAAAGAAACCTTTCTTTTAGTGTACTTAAAAAGAATCATTTCTTCTTGTTTTCTACATTTTAGTGAAAAAGAATCCCTCTTCCTCTTCATCCATTTGTGTCATCGAACTTCATATTTAGATTTGGGCTTAAAATAAGTGCATTGCATTCTGATTTATCGCATTAGCTCACATTAATTGAGGGCAACCTATACGCTAGAAGTCATTCCCAGTTGATGGTTGACAAACGAATTGTAGAAAGCACATCTCTCTCTCTCTCTCTCTCTCTCTGAGTCTTGCCACATTGCACAAATTCAAAACAAATACATATTCTTAAACAACATCTTTCCTGGGAACGCCTGTCAATGATCACATTGATCTAAGGATTAGCAGGTACTCCCCAGCTCGCTGCTCTGTCGAGTCATACTTCAGAGTGAAGCCCACCCCTGCCATAACATACCAGAAACCTCACCTTTTAGATCTCGTTTTTCGTAGGAAGCCATCCTCACCAAAAAACTCTATTTTACAGTTCATGAGTCAGTCCTTAAATAGCATAAGCTAAACAAACATAATAAGAAAAGGCACTCTTAGGATCACATTTTTCTTAGTGTTTCTGCTTGGCTTGCGTTTTGAGGTGAGAGGTCACGTTCTTCATTCTTCTTGTTTATCCTTGCATGCTCCTCATCATAGTTGGTGTATTCTGGCTTCATCTGAGTGTGCCTGGACCATATTCTCATCATTCTCAGAATTCTGGGTCTGATTCCACATGGCAGATTTTAATTCACAACCATTTTTATTTCATCACTGTTTCAATTTCACAGTGACCGGTGTCGGTCCAGTGACCGTTGTTGGTTACCCCCTGACTGTCGTTGGTTATACCCAACCAGCGTCGGTTCACTGCCATTTTGGTTAACCTACCCAAAGGGACATTTATTCACCTTCTTCAACTTTTCAGAGTCCCTGTCACTATTATCATTCCCATTGACCTTGTAAAACTCATCAGGTTTGGCATACCTATCAGATTTGACCTTACACCTTGTTTTTGACTCACTGTCCATTTCCCATAGTGACCGGCCATCGGTTACCTGTGACCGGCATCGGTTTACCCTAACCGGCATTGGTTACCCTGTGTCACTTTCCAGCCAACATTTCGCACCTAGTCCACTTTTTACCACCTGTTTCACCTGTTCCTAATTTTTTCTGTCATTTACAGAGAAGTGGCCTAACCTGATTAGTACTGGTTCACATGGTGCTGACCCGAAGACAAGCAAGGGCACTCGTATTCCATGTAAGTTGTCAACCGCTCCCACCTAGTCCTTCACTACCTTCCATTTTATCACCCGCCATGGATCCTATCCAACCTATCACTATCGCTACCGAGATGAGGAGTTTCACATGACTCCTTGACCAAAACCCTGCCGCCTTGCAGTTTTATCTTTCCCACTCGTCCACCCAAGATGCCTCGGGTCAGTTGATATACAGCATGCCCGTATCTATCCCCCCGACTCTCGCTCCCACTCCTGTCGTCAGCCCCAGCTGGCTCCACGTTACCCGCATCTACCTTACCCCCAGTCATTTCATAGCTAGGGCCTATACCCACTATGACTGCAGCGTCTGCTACATCCGTTTCACCTGCCACATCCACCATACCTTCGACAACCACCTAGAACACAACCTCATCTGCCCCTAATGTCTTGCATATACCCGTAGCTACACAACCACCTCCGGTGTCGGTGACCTCTACCCCTTTTCAGAATGTGGTCCTTTCCATTCCACAATTGTTAGCCCCCATTTCCACTAGGGTTACCACGACCCTTCTACCTCCATATACATACTATCAGACAGCCTCCCTGTTTCATCTATTATTCACTCTGGGTACGTACCCCCTATTTCACTACCTCCTTCTCAATCTACCTACATGGTCAGCACCATATACTAGAATGCCACCCCTATTACACGCCCAACACCAACCCTCTTATGCTACAGGAGGCACCCAATCATCGCAACCTACCAACGACCTAATCAAATTGATGATGGATAAGATGCAAACATTAGAGGCATCAGTTTCTAGCTCCCACAATACTCTCACCTATGATGAGATTTGTAATGAGCCTATCCACCCATCCATTCCTATTCATCCATATCCCGTGCATTGGGAGATGCCTAAATTCAACTACTTCAATAGCAAGGAAGACCCACAACAACATTTGTGGTCATTCAAACATGGGTGCTACCTAATCACCCACAATGATGCTTTTCTCTTAAGGACCTTTCCCATGTCACTGACTGGACCTGCATTAGATTGGTATAGTGGGTTACCTAGACACTCTATATTTTCATTTAATCAGGTAGCCCAAGCCTTCTTAGATCACTTCTCCATCAATATCGTCAAGAAGGTTACCATGACTGACCTATACTCCACGCATCAGTATGAGGATGAATCTATCAGATTTTGTCACTCGCTGGCGTAGCCTGATCAATCAACTCACCTTCCAATTACCACAAACATAACTCATCGAGCTCTTCACATGGGCTTGTGCTAGACATATCTCACTGACCCTGCAGGTTCAAACTTTCTGAACATTTGATGAAGCATTCACCATGGCATGAAAGCTAGAGATTCGGGCCATCGAAGAGAAGAAAATCCAATTACACAGTAAGAATTTGGCATTCAAGTCGAATGATACCTCTTCTTCTTCCAAACCACAGAACAATTATTCAAAGGCCAAGGGCATTGCTAACACAGTGGTACTCAAGGCCAACCCAACTCATCCATCAAATCAGGCTACCCCTTCATCTAATCTCTCACCCATCCAGACTTTTCAATTCAGATGAGAACAATGGAAATACACCCCAATTGGGGAGCCTTACTCTTCTGTCTTAGAAAAGCTTATCAAAGCTAGGGCCATCACCCTTCCACCTATAAAACCACACACTAGTTTTGACCCTACTTGCCCCATGCCCGCATGGTATAAAGAACATGACTTCTGTAACTATCATCGAGTAAAGGGTCATAGTGATGGAAATTACATAACTTTCAAAAATATTGTCCAAGAAATGCTCAAGAAAGGCAAGTTAACTATGGATAATCCTAACACACCCACCAATCAAAACCTACATATCTTCAAGAAACCCTTTCCCAATCATGCCTCTTTGTCTGATCAAACCAGTGAGACCTCAACTCATGATAGCCATACCCGTGAGGTCCATGCTATTTTTAGTGACGCACCTGTTGCTTCCCAATTACCCCATATTCCTTCCATAGAGGAGATTCTAGCCTGAAATCCTCCTTCTGCATTGGAACCTACCTCACCTATTCCTCCACCCATAGAGGAACACCTTTCACCTCCTTCCTCACCTACATGGAGGAGCCCTTCCACTAACATTGAGACCATTTCACCTTTGGCTTCTCCACCTAGAGAACCTGACACCCACAGTACTTCTTCACTCCATGGAGGATACTTTTTTACCTCCTCCACCCATAGAGGAGCACCCATCATCTCCTCCACCTATAGAGGAGCACCCATCATCTCCTCCACCTATCACAGATCCAGTAGAGATACCTTTTCCTCTAGGCGAGCATTCTCCATCAGCTACCCAAGATCCTGCAGACCTACTTTTAGCTCTCTTACCCACAGAAGCTGAAGCTAACAAATTTCCCATCTCTAAGACACATTTTACGGGAATAGCCATTGGGTCCTCATCAACATCACCTACAGACGTGTCGTTCTCACATTTGGCCAATCACCTAGATTATGTGGACAGAGCCTTATTGTGGGGGTGTCTTCTGCTTCCTATTTCAACACAAATGCAGATGTCGCTTGCTGATACTTCCACTATCTACCCAAAAATATTTCAACCAATCAAACTAAACACAACCACCGCTATCACAACTTATCACAACACCCATCATACCTCAACACATACCCTTACCCATAACCCAACCTACATCTAAATCCAAACCCGCACATACATCATCTTCCTCGACTAAACCTATCACTACCTTAGGGGTCACCCCAACCACCAGCCTTACTCATCCACCTATCAAATTAGATTTAGCTACATCCTCCAATGTCAACACCACACCTACACCTGACACCCAAACAAAAGAACCAAACCCATAGAACTCATACCCTGGCTACGCCAATCACACCTGCACCTGTCCATCCATCTTAGGACCTCAGCTTCCCAGCACAGTCAAGAAACTTCCACCCATCAATAAACCAAAAACACAACATCCCACTCCTTCCTTGCAAACATCTAACCTACCCAAGCACCCGACACAACTTACACCTACACCTGTAACATCTTTACCACCCATACCTCCAATAACCTCCACAACTTCTTCATTACCCACTACACTTCAGTCTCTGTCTCTCACACCCCCTACTCGACCCACATCATCTACCTTCAGAAGCACCTCTGTTATCCCCATGGGTAACTCACCCTCTTCCCCCATCTACTTTTCCCTCTAGATCTCTTACACCCATATCACCTTTACCCAAGAAGGTGCAACACAAAGACAAAAATTCGCTACCCTCCAATAAGGTAGTCAAAGCAACCATACACCCTCCTGCCCATTCATCTACCATACCCCTACCCAAACAAACACAACCAACACCCAAGACTACTCTAGCACCCAAAACCATGGCTCAACCCACTCCCCCTCCTGTAAGGACCATTCCTCAACAATCAGCCATACCTACACCCAAACCCACTTTCACTTCCCATTGCGATCCACTAGCGGGGTCCTATGCTAAAATATTAACCAACCTCCTTGAGACTTTTGTTATCACATTACCGCCACTCAGACCTTATGACCCCCTCAAACCCAAGACAAAAGGGTTTGATGACACTAAAATTTTTGCCTACCATCATGTGCTGCCAGGGCATGATGTGGAGAATTGCAAGGCCTTGAAAACCATCCTTATCTAGTTGTGTCCTCCAGAAGCCAACTTTGACGATGACAGACCTTCTTGATGAGGACACTACTTCACCGAAACCCATTCCCATAGTCCTTCCCTCACTACCCACTCAACAACCATGACATCCACCACCACAGCTCCTAGAACCACCTCCAAGATTTGAAATTAACATGGTTCGCATCAGAGAACTTTCCACACCATCACCTAAATGTCGTTGCACTCAGCTCACCTCACAAGGTTTTTCTCCTCTGGTAGGGTTTTTTCCCTGTCATGTCATTATACCACTCACCCTACACCTTCTCCATTTTGCAACTCCCCTCAGATCAACATGATACACATCACTACCCATGCTTAGAAGGACAAAGGCAAGGAAAAGGCAACTAACTCGCCAACCAATCCTATACCCAACATACCATCTGCACCCACACCTAAGATTACTATCTATGGACCCACATACCCTATTTCTAATGGGGTCACACATCGCACCATGCTCAAACAATTACACCAATCTCCCCTCAAAATGTCCCTATATGACCTCATCCAAACCTCAGGAATCCCATCATCAAGCTCTCATGGAGGTTCTTCAATCTATTGAGGTTTTACCCAATGACCCTACACCCGTAGCCTCCATTATCACACCCCATCATGTAGCCTCTCTCACCAAATTGCCAACTTTATCCACACCTCACCCTACTCACCAAATAGCCTCCCTTTAGCTTCTTAGAAGAAGAGATCACACCGCACCAAAAAGATGACCTGGACCCAACTCTCTTCATCTTTTTCCACATCGATTATATACGTAGTATAACAAGTAATTATTCATGTGGGCACTAGCATTAATATCATTTCATCCCACGCATTCACTCAAATGTGCATACCTGACAATTATATGGATAAACATCCTATCATGTTGTGATCATTCAATGATGCTATCACCTCTACATTAGGCACCATCATCCTCCACGTTCGTATGGGCCCCCGAACTGTTCTAGAATTATTTTACGTCTTGGAGGGGGAATTTCAATATAACTTATTACATAGCATAGACCCTGGATTCGTGTCATGGGTTACGTTCCTTCCACTTGGCATCGCTGTGTAATGTTTGAATATGAAGGACACACCTATAGTATTCCATAGCTGATCCATTACCTTTTAAAACATACAACATGCTTTACCAACCTAATGACATGCTCATACCCATTAAGGTGTCTACCTCCATGACCCCTACTGCTTTAGCTACACTTCTATTTACCAATACAGTCACCACCTCAACCACACCTGCCTCCTCCATTCCTACCACTGCCACAACCTCTACAGGCTGAACCCATCAGTCTCCCAATCTGTTAGCTTCACCTCCGTGTCAACCACCAACACATCATCTGTTCTAGCTATCCACATACCAACCACTGATCCCTTGGAAGGGTATTTTTCAATGCCTCACTCTAGGGGAATATCGCCTATATAGTGTTAACACATTCCTTACTCCACAAGAGTATGGAAGTCTTCACCAACACCCTCGCTATGATCATTGCATAGGAGAATGCCTCCTTTATGGTCCTCCTCATCTTCATACCAGTTTCACCTATGGGGGACTTGATACTACCACGTACACACCCGAACCACCATCACAAACCCACCCATTTTCTAACTGACTTCTAGTCTCTCACCAATCATTGTTTTTCCCACACCTTCCTGCACCAATGTGCATGGAAGGGTTTTGGTTTTGGATTTTATGAGCAAGGCCACCATAATGTTATTCCATGTACCACCTGAAAACATAATGACCGTAGTGGTATCAAATTTCTTGAACCACCTACTAAAGAAAGCCCACATTGAACTCATCAAGGACATCAGCCCTTCTCCACCTTCTTCACCCACTCCACCTTCATCACCACCTTCGCCGATGGAGTCGATGGATCCAAAATCTATCCCTCCTAATTTTTTTTTTTCATAAACATCATTTCCTTGGGGCCTTTGACTTATCAATGCGAGGGCGAGGCTCCTTCCTCTCTTCCCTTCCTTCCTAAAATGATGTATAGACCTTGAAATGATCAATGTTAGGATGATGATCGATACACCTTTGCGAAAGAATATAACATCATTACCCTTCAATGTCAGGATCGATGAATCTATACTCACCTACCTTTGGTGCATAGGAAGACTTCTTTTCTCAAAGATCATAACCACGTTTTATTCATACGAGACATCTTGGTATTACCATCAATCATTGAGACACAAACCATGTTGAATGAATCGACTATCAAAATCAACATTCATACTCAGGATGACCCGCACATCCTAAAGATCGGCCAATCTTTGGATGCTGCTGAACAGGAAGCCATCACTTCTTTTCTCAAAGATCATAACCACACTTTTTCTTGGTCTTATACAGACATGCCTAGTATTGACCCCACCATAGTGGTCCACAATATCGTAACCATTCCCAATGCCAAACCCATCAAACAAAAGCTGAGGAAAATGCACCCTCGCATTGCCCTTCTCATCAAAGAAGAACTTCAACACCTTCTTTCCATTTCCTTCATATTACCCATTGATTATCCTCGTTGGATTTCTAACATTGTCCCTATCACTAAGGTGATAGGGGGACTCCGCATTTGCATGTATTTCCATGACCTCAACCTAGCCTACCTAAAAGACGACTTCCCCTTACCTGGTATTGACCAACTGGTTGACCTTACCACTGGTCACGAGATGCTATCACTCATGGATGGCTTCTTGGGTTATAACCAAATCTTGCTTGCCCCAGAGGATCAACATAAAACTACATTCATCACCCCTTGGGGGACCTTCTGCTATCGAGTCATGCCTTTGGCCTTAAAAATGCTAGTGCCACATATCAGCAGGCTATGACTTACATCTTCCATGATATCATGCATCGTATATTGGAAGATTACGTGGATGATCTCCTGGCCAAATCTAAATGCCGCTCCGAGCACCTTGCCATCCTCAAAACCATTTTTGACCACCTCATTAAATGTTGTGTTCACCTTCAACCCAATAAGTACATCTTTGCGGTCCTGTCAGGAAAGCTCCTAGGATTTATCATTTCCTTGCGTAGTAGAGAAGTTGAACCTACTAAAGTCAAGGCCATTTTGGAAATTCCTCCGCCCACTAACCTTAGGCAACTCCGTAGCTTGCAAGGTAAGTTACAATTGATTCACCATTTCATATCACAATTATCTAATTAGTGCCAACCATTTTATCATCTACTCAAGAAGGATGTCTCCTTTAAATGGGATGATGACTGCCACAAAAATTTTGAGGCCTTAAAACAATACCTTCTCCAACCACCCATACTCATTCCACCTAAAGATGATCAACCTTTCTACCTATACATCTTAGCTACCGATCACTCCTTGGGAGCCATGCTTGCTCATTGTGATGAACAACATAGGGAGTAGACTGTTTATTACATAAGCCATACTATTTTGGACTATGAAACCCGATACACCCATCCCAAAAAAATTTGTTTAGCCTTAGTTTGATTCGCCACAAAACTCCGACATTACCTACTCAACCACAAAACCTATGTTGTGACCAACACTGACCCCCTACACTTCATGTATGCCAAACCTTATCAAAATCAGTGTGCCACACAATGGCTTATGCTTTTAGCTGACCTTGACCTTGAATTCATTCATCAAAAGTCCATCAAGGGCCAAGACTATCACCGACCAATTGGCCGACATACCTATTTCTAGGGATCAGCCCTCTAATTTTGACTTTCTAGATGAGTCAATTACTACACTTTCCTTGGATGAAACCACTTATCAAATGATGCTCTTCTTTGATGGTTCCAAGTGTCAGCGCATGGGGGTGGGACTGGTGTTATCCTCATTTTGCTTGATGGTGAACCCATGCCTTCGTCTTTCAAACTAGATTTTGATTGTACAAACAATATTATCCAAATACGAATCACTCGTATTATGTCTCCAAGCCTTCCTACACCGTAGATGTCAAATCAATCAACATATTTGGTGATTCCCAATTGGTCATGGAAACCAAGTCAATGGTATATACCAATTTCGTAATGATATACTTCAAAAGTATAAACATCGTGTAGACATACTTTTTACCACCTTTGAATGTTATGCCCTTCAAAGTGTCCCCCGTTCAACCAACAAATTTGCAGATACCATGGCTTTCTTGTCTTCTCAAATACCTACTTCACCCAGCTGATTCTAAAATATTTGTCACCATACAACGACTCCAATCACCTTCTTATTTACCTTGCACAATTTTTACTCCATCGGAACCACTCACCCCTAACCTGAGTGACCTTTGGTATAAACAATACTCCAACTATATTTCTCTCTCCATCTTACCTCCTTATCTCACCCGTAACAGAAAAAGCACCTTCCTTAAAAAAATCTCTCGCTACATCATCATGGGGGCCTTCTCTATAAGCGTGGCTTTGATGGTATTCTCTTACGATGCCTCACGAGTTATGAAATTCCTTATACCATTAATGAGGTTCATGATGGCATATGTGGAGGTCACTTCAGTGGCCTTACTATTGCTAAGCATATTCTTCACCTCGGCTATTACTGGCTGACCCTTAACCATGATTGTTACAACTACGTCAAGCATTGTGTCAAATGCCAACAATACACCAACCTTCGTCATACACCCAGTCACGTCTTACAGAGTCGCTTGTGATCTCGACACTAAAATTGGTCCTTCTCGTCAATTTCTATTTCATGAATGTATGTATTAGGAATAGGATGTTTTTAAGTATAATTAGTAGTAGCATCCGATAGAAGATCAACGGATCGTTGCACTGCTACTGAATGCCGCACAATAATGTATAGTACGGTAATAGTCAAAAGTACCAATAGGAATGTCCATGGTAAAGTCAAGTAAATATTTGTCGTAAGTGGTCACGGTAATGTTAAAAATGTCAAAGTTTCGGTAAGTAGAGAAGTAGGGTCTACATGATTAGGAATTTTCCTCCGAAATATTATATTGGTAATAAGGACAAGGAGTGTAGGTCATAAATATTTTGATGTATTTTATTTGTAAAAATTCTAAAAATGTAGGAACCCATGTGAACTGATAACGGTTTATCTTATCTTAATAAGATAAGCTTACATGTACATATAAGAGTTATAGTATGGTAATAGTGATTCGTACAGAGTAGGAATTTCTTATCCTATCTTAGAGATAAGATGGATAAGCCTGGAAGTGGTCTGGTAATGTTAAAGAGGCCACCCCCCTCATTTAGCATAAGAAGAGAAGTAGTGAGAAATATTATATGAAGTGTAGTAATTAGGAAGCCATCAGTTTAAAGGTGTGTTGAAGAAGGCCATTAAGAGTGATGTAATTATAATAGTTTCTCCCATAGTATTGGTGGAAGGCAAGTGAAGTCAATAACACTTGAAGTACCTCATGGGTGAGATTGATAACAATTTCATCGTTAATATTATAAGATTAGCTTTGATATTTCAAATTTGTCATCAGTTCCTAGGCATTATCATAGTCGATTGGTATTCTTGTGTTAGAGATTTGTTGTTTTGTCTTCCAGATTACATCCACCAAGCCTAAAGGCTGTGCATTAGTAAATAATCATATCATGAGGCCAGTTCCCGGTGAAGAATTATCATAGAAGCCAGATTGGTGATGACATTTTGGTTACATTGCTGGGACTATTCCTCGTTGGTGGATTTTCTGGAGAGATATTCCCACTTAGTCAAAAATCAATTAGAGGGTAAGCCTTGTTTTTATTGTGCATAGTAGTTACCATGGTAAAGTCATTTTTGCCGTGAATAGTTATTGTTGGAAGGCAAGTCAATTCAGTAACACTTGAAGTACCTCATGGGTGAAATTATAACAATTTCATGTTGATATTAGTAATTTACACTTATATTTCATATTTATGGTCATTCCTTCTATCATAGTCTATGGTATTCTTTTGTTATGTTTGTTGTGTTTCTAGATTCCATCCACCAAACTAAAAGTTGTGCATTAGTAAATAATCATAGCACGAGGAGTTCCCGGTGAAGAATTATCATAGTGCCAGATTGGTGTTGACATTTTGGTTTCATTGCCGGGACCATTCCTCGTTGGTGGATTTTCTGGAGAGATATTCCCACTTAGTCACAAATCAATAGGAGGGTAACCTTGTTTTTATTGTGCCTAGTAGTTACCATGGTAAAGTCACTTTTTACCATGCATAGTTTTTACCACAGTAACTTTACTTTTTACCGTGAATAGTATTTACCACAATAATTTCACTTTTTACTATGAATAGTGTTTACCACAGTAAAGTCAGTTTTTACCGCAGTAAGTCAAGTTTTACCATAGTTTTACCGTGGTCATTTCTATTTTACTATAGAAAAGTGTAAAGTCACTTTCTATTATAGTGATTCCAATTATTTTTGCACATAAGTCTTGTTGATTGTACTTGTGGGTTGGTATTTCACTGTGGTTACTTTTTAAAATAGGGAAGATTCCTATTTTTTCAGCTCAATCTAATGAAGATGCTTCCTCTTTCATTCAAGAGTTTAAACGATCTTGCATTTGTAATGGCCTTATAAGAAGGGAAGCAATGGACTTAAGTTTTTCGTACCTTTTTGGATGGTTTAGCCCTTAGGTGGTTTGAAACACTAGGTAAAAATGTAAAAAAACTAATGGGATTTATTAACTGAAAGTTTTCTTGAAGAATTTGGTGAGCAACAGAAATATGCAGATCTCATGATCAATGATCACAAATCTAGCCCAAGGAATGAAGGAGAAGATAAGAGATTATCATGCTCATGTTCTAGAGCTAAGGAGGAAGCTCAATGCCCAGATCCAGAAGGAAGGATTAGCGGATGGGTTGATGAATGGCGTGGATAATCTCCTATATAAGCACTTCAGTCTTGGGATGAAAGCTAGAGATGAAGCCAGAGATCAGACAACGAGTGAAGTATGACCGCCCAGATACCATTGAACAAGAAAAGGAGATTGCAAGAAGGCACGAAGAAAGCATGTAAGAGGAGCCCAAAGAAATTGTTGCTAAAGTAGAGCCTACACTAGCACCTTTGGTCCAAAATCCAAAACCACTCTTGATGAGCACAAATCTTTCTCCTAGTACATCTACTAAATATGAAGATCTGCTTAAGAATATGGGTCAGTTAACTGTTAATCTTCTTCAAGGAAGAGAATTTAGTTCTCAAGGAAGAGATAGAGGTCCAAAAAGAAATATTTCTGATGTTGTATGTTATGGTTGTTATAAAAAGGGTCATTATAAGTATAATTGTCCAGATAAAGCTTCTACATCTGGTACAAGGAGATAATGATAAAGGAAAAGCACCTGTGAATTCTTTTGATGTAGTATATAAGAGCATAAATAATGAAGTAGATGTGTTTGTAACAAAAAGAAATAAATAAAAAGATAATCAAGATGGAAATGATCCTAAGAAGATGAAAGGAAAAACTAGTAAGAAACATAGGAGAAGAAAGTTGGGTATGTAGGATTTTCTGATCTCATAGGGGCAATGACCATACTCCATCTTGGAAGATCTGTCCAAAAGGCCTACAAATATTACATATGGTCAACTCTTGGCTTATGTTTTCTGAGAAGAGGCGGGAGCTGTGAAGTGGACTCAATGCTCGATGAAGGAAGGAGGTTGAGGTCCCTATTTTGGAGGCAGAGGCGGATCCCTATGCTCCACAAGCTGAGGTATTATGTAATGGTATTTCAATTCATGATGTCTTAGTTGATGGAGGTGCTGCAGTTAATGTAATGACCGAGTCTGTAATGAATATGTTGGGTTTAAAAATTGATCGCCCTTCAACACTTATGTTAAGGTCATTAAATAAGGGAAAAACTAAACCAGAAGGTGTAGTTTCAAATGTGGCAATATCTGTTATGGGTGTTGTATGTGTGGTAGACTTTCAGGTGATGAAAAATGGTATTGTTGCGTACCCAATGCTGTTGGGAAGACCATGGCTAAGGAGAGTTCATGCAAGAAACTACTGGAATGAAGGCTTCATGACACTTGGACGTGGTAGAGAGAGGGTGAAGATAAACGTGATCCCTCAGCATCATAAGGCAGAACCTGTGGATTCAAGTGATGAAACTGATGATTGGACATCCTCTGATTACTCTAGTACCAGTGAAGTGGACACTGAAGATGAAGAAAGTGAGGTTGATGTTTCAGTCATGGATATCCTTCCAGTCACACCGACTCATGACCCCATAAAATTATCTGAAGAAGAAGTTGATGATCCTCTCCAACAAATAAAGATTGGTGATGCTGTGATGGAGAGTGAGAAGGAATCCTACCTCCAGCTCTTTCGAAGGTACATACACATATTCACTTTTGATTACAAGGAACTCCGTCAAGTAAGTTGGGTAGAACATTCTATTGAGCTGGTAGATGGTGCTAAGCCCATAAAGCAAATGCCATATAGAATGAATCCTAATTTTTCCAAGACTGTAAAAGAAGAAATAGATAAGTTGCTTGATGCAGGATTCATATTTGTTGTGGAGAATTCAGAATGGGTTTCTCCCATTGTGATCTCAATAAAAAAGAATGGGAAGCTACGCATTTGTGTTGATTACAAGAAGCTCAATAAGGAAACAAAGAAGGATCATTACCCTCTTCCATTCTCAGATCAGATCTTGGACGAAGTAGCTGGCCAGGAGTGTTATAGTTTTGCTGATGGATATAGCGGCTACAACCAAGTTCGTATAGCAGAGAAAGATCAGCTGAAGACCACGTTCACCACTCCTTGGGGAACGTTTGCTTATAGAGTTATGCCTTTTGGGTTGTGTAATGCTCCAGCAACATTCCAGCGTTTGATGAATAGGGTGTTCGAACCCTACATTGGGAACTTCATCAGAGTATTTCTGTATGATTTTTACATCTATGGGAGCAAGATGGACCACCTGCACCAGATGGAGACGGCATTTCAAAGGTTAGATGAAGCACAAGCCTCACTAAACCCTACAAAGTGTGTCTTTGGATGTTCTAAAGGTGTTTTGTTAGGGCATGTTGTATCCAGAGATGGTATTGGTACTGATCCTGATAAAGTTTCAAAAATCAAAGAGTTACCATTTCCTATGAATAGAAGTAAGTTGAGATCATTTTTAGGCCATGTGGGTTACTATAGAAGGTTCATCAAGAATTTCTCAAAGATTGCACAGCCACTAACCCAGTTCTTGAAGAAGGATGTTACTTATGAACCAGGAAATAAGGCGCATGAAGCTTTTGACAATTGAAGGAAGCCCTGGTGTCTTCACCTATTTTAAAGAATCCAGATTGGAGCAAGCCATTCATTGTGTACACTGATGCCTCAGATGCAGCACTAGGAAGTACTTTGAGCCAAAAGGATGAAAATGGGAATGAACATCTAGTTTACTTTGGGAGCAGACAAATGAGCAGTGCTGAGGTAAATTATACTGTAACTGAAAAAGAGGCTCTGGCTATCATTTTTGCTGTAAAGAAGTTTAGAAATTACTTGCTAGGGCAAAAATTTCTAGTTGTAACAGATCATCAGGCTCTAAAATATATTGTAAATAAGCCTAACCCATCAGGGAGGATAGCAAGATGGATAATTTTGCTACAAGAATTTGAATTTGATATTATAGATAGGCCAGGAAAGAAGCATGTCAATGCAGATGCACTCTCTCGAGCCTATGATGGTTTAGGATCATCTTGTGATGATGATGATTTCCCCGATGCAGCATTGTTATCCCTTGACACAATCCCTAGTGAATACATAGATATTTGGAATTATCTGAATGAATTCAAGTTTCCTGATGGTGCCAATGCAAATAACTAAGAGAAAGATTACTCAAGCCAGTCGTCCATATTCTATTCTGCATGGAGTATTATTTCGAATAGGACCTGATGGACAGTACAAGAGGGCAGTTGGACGTGATCAAGGGAAGGAGCTGCTAGAAGAATTCCACAATGGTACATGTGGAGGGCACTTCTCTGGACAACTTACAGCAAGAAGGATCTTGGATGCAGGTTATCACTGGCCCACTCTTTTTAAAGATTGTTATAATTATTGTAAGACATGTGATATTTGTCAAACACATGGTAACCGTAAGACTTCATCAGCTCCATTATGCCCTATTCTTCCACTTGGTCCCTTTGAAAAGTGGGAAATAGACATTGTAGGTCCACTTCCAACTACCTCACGCCAAAATAAGTATATTGTAGTTGCCACAAATTATTTAACCAAGTGGGTTGAAGCTAGGCCATTGAAAACAGCTTCCATGGATGAAGTGGCAAGGTTCATATATGAACACATTGTCACCAGATTTGGTTGCCCATTAGAAATTGTAACAGATCAAGGAAGCCACTTCATTAATGAGGTGGTAGAAGCCCTAGTCAATAAGTTTTCTATTAAGCACAGGAAGGCAACAACATACAAGCCAAGCACAAATGGACAGGTGGAACGAACAAATTTTGTGTTGTGTCAAATTCTAGCAAAAGATGCAGCCTTGCAGGTACATAAATGGGATAAAAGGATTCATGCAACATTATGGGCATATAGGGCAACATCAAAGTCAGCAACAGGATACTCCCCATTTCAGTTGGCCTATGGCATTGATCCAGTTCTTCCTATTGAGTTTGATATTCCCACTGTGAGAGTTATGAAAAATGAAAGGATGGATGAAAGTGATTCAGTAAAAGAAAGGTTGGTACATCTTCATTTGCTAGAGGAAATGAGGGAAATAGCAAAGGATACAAGCTATAAGAAGAAAATGAAGCAGAAGGAATACTTTGATCAAAAGATCCATTGGTCTCCATTTCATGTGAATGACTTGGTTCTAGTATATGATTCCAGATACAAAAAAAGAAGACAGAGAAAATTTCTTCCAAAATGGATGGGGCCCTACAAAATAGCAGCTGTGCATGAAAATGGTACGTACCGACTGGAGGAATTGGATGGCACTCCCATTACAAAATGGGTCAACCATGACAAGTTGAATATTTTCCAAGCACCAGAATAGTCTACTCCGAGGACGGAGTAGAAGCTAGGAAGGGGGAAGATGTCGACACTAAAATTTTCCTCCGTAATTTCTATTTCATTAATGTATGTATTAAGAATAGGATGTTGTTAAGTATAATTAGTAGTAGCGTCTGATAGAAGATAACGGTGCTGCCAGTATGACACCGCCAATAATGTATAGTACGGTAATAGTCAAAAGTACAATAGGAATGTTGTGGTAAAAAGTAAATATTTGTCGTAAGTGGTCCGGTAATGTTAAAATGTCAAAGTTTGGGTAAGTAGAGAAGTAGGGTCTACATGATTAGGAATTAGAAATATTATATTGGTAATAAGGACAAGGAGTGAGGTCATAAATATTTTGTGTATTTTATTTGTAAAAAGTCTAAAAATGTGGAACCCATGTGAAATGATAAGGTTTATCTTATCTTAAAAGATAAGCTTACATGTACATATAAGAGTTAAGGTATGGAATATGATTTGTCAGAGTGGATTTCTTATCCTATCTTAGAGATAAGATGGATAAGCCTGGAAGTTCTATAAATAAAGAGGCCACCCCCCTCATTTAGCATAGAAGGAAGTAGTGAGAAATATTGTATGAGAAGTGTGTAAAGGAAGCCATCAATTTAAAGGTGTGTTGAAGAAGCCATTAAGAGGTGTAATTTTAAAGTTTCTCCCATAGTATTGGTGGAAGGCAAGTGAAGTCAATAACACTTGAAGTACCTCATGGGTGAGATTGTAACAATTTCATGTTAATATTATAATTTACTTTGATATTTCAGATTTGTTCATCATTCCTTCTTATCATAGTCGATGGTATTCTTGTGTTATGTTTGTTGTTTTGTTTCCAGATTACATCCACCAAACTAAAGTCTGTGCATTAGTAAATAATCATAGCACGAGGAGTTCCCGGTGAAGAATTATCATAGTGTCGGATTGGTGATGACAGTGTGGCCCTTCTCTCAATTTGGATCTTGTCAGAGAGATCAACCCCCATTCTTCTCAATGCCATCAATGGATTATCACTGGAATAACATAAAATGGGTTAAAGCCATACCACTCAATGAAAGCTGAGAAAATATGTAAGTTCATCAAAACATCATTTGTAGTACTTTAGCTTTCCTCAACCTCATCACAAACATGTGGAAAACAATTCAAAAACAAAACATTGCAATAAGGTTTATCAACATCTTTGGCATTAAGTTAAGTTTCTTCACCTTATTACCCATAAGGCCAATGGCCAAGCTGAATCCACTAAGATAAAAACTTAAACAAAATTCTCATGAAAGTGGTTACCCCCCTAATACATAGAAGGATTGGCATACACACATTCTTATTTTGCCCTAATGGAAGCCATATCGCACTAGTATGTTGCACTTCCACTAACAGGCCACACCATTTTCTCTAGTCTACGGTACCAAGGCTGTTCTACCTCTCAAAGTCTGAGATTCCCTCACTCCACATTTCTCTCCATAACATGCTTAATGATTATAATTTCATCCAAGACCATTTAGCATCAAGCTTGAGTTATTAGATGAATGTCTTCTTAATGCTCTTGACCACCTTCAAGTTTACTCCAAAACATGTATCAAGGCTGTGCCTACAAAAAATGTGTCCATGAACGAACCTTCCAAGTTGAAGTGATCCTTGTCCTGAAAGAAAATCAACATGTAACCAAAGCAAAAAAAGTAAACGTGGGGAAAATTTACTCCTAATTGGCTTGGACCATACATCGTAACCCATACTTACAGATCAGGTGCTTATCGTTTATCTTCACTTGATGGTAAACCCTGAACCTGAGCCCCTTAATGCCTTACATCTTCAACCATTCTACTATTGACTTATAGTCCTACCTCACCTTTTGTCCTCTTTCCATGCTCGTCCCTTGAGTGCTATCCACTTCTTACACCTCACCAACAATTTAAACAAGAATCATGTGAGTACCCGTCACTTGTTATCTTCTCTTGAATATGTGTACCATGGAGTTGCACATAGCATGATTCTCATGGATACTTTTCGTCTACCTTTAGATGAGATCCCATAGTCATTTCACCCTGCTTTCTGAAACAAGAATCATATTCTTCACCTTGGTCTTGTCCATGACTTCAAAGCCCTCACATGGGACCCAACTCCTTGAGTCAAACTTCTAAATAAAAGGTGACTCCCTCAAAAGGACATCTTCCTCTTCAACAATCATTGTTATAAATAGACTGCTCCCTTGAAGGACAGCTATGTAAGGATATTTATAAAAAAAAAAAAAAATGACTTCCCGCATCGATCAACTTCACGAAGACCTCAAGGAGTTAAATTTTCCTCATCCCATATAGACTTCCCACATCGATCAGTCTATCTCAAATACAAGTCAAAATAGAAATTTTTTTAATTCATGGACTTGCCCATTGTGACCTCAGTTCTCTTTCCCGAAAAGCATACTACCTCATACCATATAAAATTTAACCACCTTTCACCTTTCTCTTCATTCCCACTTCCATTTCCTACTGCCTCAAGGGACCTCTTGGAAACCAAGACATTTGGTGATCATGTGACTACTTTTCACCTTAGAACAATCAATCATGCAATGTCTTTAGGGTCTTACGTTCATCACCTCTTCCAAGGTATGATCTACTCGGTATGATCCTAACCAATCAGGTGGCTTTATTTCCCCCTCTTATCTTTTAAATGTCTTTATTTACATTTTGATTACCTTATACATGACTTGGTCCTCGACGCTTACCTTTTGGGTAATCTTCTTCTTTTACCACAATCAGACATCACCTATACCAATTTACCTATAACCCACCCACACCTAACAGACCTAAACCCACAACATGCCTAAAACCTACAAACTCATTTTCATACCCCCTCATATTCTTCCCTAGCTTATGGGAGAACTACATCGGTCTGAGGTCCCTTTTCACTGGGACTATGTAGGTAGAACTCCGAGGGCATGGGGCCCTTGGAGGTTAACTTGGACCACTCTCTACCCTAAACAATTCATCTTTCATCTTCCTAAAATTACATCATACCCAATTTGGTTTCCCTTTTATACCCCAAATTGGAAATTAAACCAAACATACATAGCAAGTTGCTTAATATTTTTATCATCATCACAACATACATTTCTTATGACTACTATTTCACTACCATCATCATACATATATTATAAAGCATATTACACATGACCCATATCATCATTCATTACACAGATTAATGAATCACCACTTCAACTAATTTAAACTCAACCATACCTAAACCAACCTGACTCAACTATGCCTAGACCAACTTGACTCAACCATGCCTACACCAACCTGACTCAACCATGCCTAAACCAACCTAACTCGATCCATGCCTAAACAGACTTAAACCCACAACATTACTAAAACCTACTAACTTGTTTCTCATACATTATCCTATTCTTCCTTAGCTCATGGGAGAACTACATCGACCTGAGGTCCCTTTTCACCGGGACTATGTAGGCAGCACTCTAAGGGCATGGGGGCCCTTGGAGGTTACCTCGTCCCCTCTCTACCCTAACCAATCCATCTTTCATCTTCCTAAAATCACATTTTTCCCCTACATAGTTTCCTTTTTATATCACAGAATTGAAAATTAAACCACACAAACAACAAGTTGCAACAGATTTTTATCATCAACACAACATACATTTATTACAACTACCATTTCTCTACCATCATCATGCATATATTATAACATATCTCACACATGAAACATTTTATCATTCATTGCACAAAATAATGAATCACAACTTCTACTACTTTAAACACAACCATGGCCTATAACCTGACTCGATCCATGCCTAAACCAACCTGACTCGATCCATGCCTAAACAAAAACTGACTCGATCCATGCCTAAACCAACCTGACTCATCCATGCCTAAACCAACCTGACTTGATCCATGCCTAAACTGACCTGACTCGATCCATGCCTAACTCACCTAAATTTTGTTTATATCACAACAACAAATCAAAAGTCTCAAAAAAACACCAATAAATCAAGCATCTCACGTATCTCATCATATAAATAAATATGTATCTCAATACAATGTACACAGGATATCTAATCATGTCCATCATCCCAAAATCATTAGCACGCAGGCCGATACTCAATACAAAATGTCATCAGCATGCAGGCTGGTATCATATACACTGAAACAATAAACCAATATAAAATCTCTTCATCACGTGAGCCAGTATATGCTCAAAATATACAAAAACTCTCATACATCCTCACTATCTTTAGCATGTAGGCTGGTATATATAAAAAATGACCATAATACATAACCAATCAGGAGCCGTATCTAAAACATATCGGCGCACATCCTCCATATCTATATCCCTTGTACCCTCTACCCTCCTCAGGGCCTAGTCTGGGTCCCTGTTAGCACCTCACCTAGAACTAGTCTATAGGAGCTAGTGCCCTCTCCATGATCTAGCCTCGGAGCTCGATGGCCCCCTATGCTCTCTACACTATCAGTGTGGGATCTAGTCCTCTCACTCAAATCATGTTGTTCCTGGTACTCTCCATAGGATAGGAAATCTATCCTGGACACCATCAACTGATCCTAGTAGTATGTGGCCTCACCTAGGGCATCCCATAACTAGATATAGGCACGGTCTATGGTGGTCTCATAGGCCTCAGCCCCTGTACCTATCCTACGAGACCCTGCCCCACTCCTTCCTATGAACTGGGACCCAATCCCAGTGCCTGTGGTGGTGCCCTCTGCCCTAGTGCCTGTATCTAGGCATGTAAGGCCCCAATCTGTGCCTTAGTTGTGGCTAAACTATCCTTGCAACCCTGTCACCTATGCGTGTAGAGCCGCCACCCAACCATCATCCTCATTTCCATCTCCAACCCACCCCCGGATATCTGCGCCTACAGACTGGCCACCTGTACATGTAGCTCTACCTACCTTTGCCTCTGAGCCCATAAGATGTGTCTACACCATACCCAACTAGGTAATCAGAGTAGCCGCCTGCCCCTGTAGGGTGTCTTGTCGACACTAAAATTTTCCTCCGTAATTTCTATTTCATTAATGTATGTATTAGGAATAGGATGTTGTTAAGTATAATTAGTAGTAGCGTCTGATAGAAGATAACAGTGCCGTCAGTACGGTGCCGCCAATAATGTGGAGTACGGTAACAGTCAAAGTACAATAGGAATGTTGTAAAAAGTAAATATTTGTCGTAAGTGGTCCGGTAATGTTAAAATGTCAAAGTTTGGGTAATTAGAGAAGTAGGGTCTACATGATTAGGAATTAGAAATATTATATTGGTAATAAGGACAAGGAGTGAGGTCATAAATATTTTGTGTATTTTATTTGTAAAAAAGTCTAAAAATGTGGAACCCATGTAAAATGATAAGGTTTATCTTATCTTAAAGGATAAGCTTACATGTACAGATAAGAGTTAAGGTATGAAATATGATTCGTCAGAGTGGATTTCTTATCCTATCTTAGAGATAAGATGGATAAGCCTGGAAGTTCTATAAATAGAGAGGCCACCCCCCTCATTTAGCATAGAAGGAAGTAGTGAGAAATATTGTAGGAAGTGTGCGAAGGAAGCCATCAGTTTAAAGGTGTGTTGAAGAAGCCATTAAGAGGTGTAATTGTAAAGTTTCTCCCATAGTCTTGGTGAAAGTCAAGTGAAGTCAATAACACTTGAAGTACCTCATGGGTGAGATTGTAACAGTTTCATGTTAATATTATAATTTATTTTGATATTTCAGATTTGTCATCATTCTGTCTTATCATAGTCGATGGTATTCTTGTGTTATGTTGTTGTTTTGTTTCCAGATTACATCCACCAAACTAAAGGCTATGCATTAGTAAATAATCATAGCACGAGGAGTTCCCGGTGAAGAATTATCATAGTGCCGGATTGGTGATGACATTTTGGTTCCGTTGCCGGGACCATTCCTCGTTGGTGGATTTTCTGGAGAGATATTCCCACTTAGTCAAAAATCAATTAGAGGGTAACCTTGTTTTTACTGTGCATAGTAGTTACCATGGTAAAGTCATTTTTGCCATGAATAGTAGTTACCATGGTAAATTCATTTTTGCTGGAATAGTATTTACCGCAGTAAAGTCACTTTTTACCGTGAATAGTATTTACCGCAGTAACTTCACTTTTTACCGTGAATAGTATTTACTTGCAGTAACTTCACTTTTTATCGTGAATAGTGTTTACCACAGTAAAGTCAGTTTTTACCGCAGTAAGTCAAGTTTTACCATAGTTTACCGTGGTCATTTCTATTTTACTGTAGAAAGGTGTAAAGTCACTTTCTAGTATAGTGATTCCAATTATTTGTACACATAAGTCTTGTTGATTGTACTTGTGAGTTGGTATTTCACGGTGGTTACTTTTGAAAATGGGAAAGATTCCTATTTTTTCAGCTCAATCTAATGAAGATGCTTCTTCTTTCATTCAAGAGTTTAAGCGATCTTGTATTTGTAATGGCCTTATAAGAAGGGAACAATGGACTGAATTTTTTCCTACCTTTTTGGATGGTTCAACACTTAGGTGGTTTGAAACACTAGGTGATAATGTGAAAAATTCATGGGATTTATTAACTGAAAGTTTTCTTGAAGAATTTGGTGAACAACAGAAATATGCAGATCTCATGATCGAGATCACAAAGCTATCCCAAGGAGAGAAGGAGAAGATAAGGGATTATCATGCTCGTGTTCTAGAGCTAAGGAGGAAGCTCGATGCCTAGATCCGGAAGGAAGGACTAGCGGATGGGTTGATGAAGGGCGTGGATAATCTCCTCTGTAAGCACTTCATTCTTGGGATGAAGCCAGAGATCAGACAATGAGTGAAGTATGACCACCCAGCTACCATTGAACAAGCAAAGGAGATTGCAAGAAGGTAAGAAGAAAGCATGGAAGAGGAGCCCAAAGAAATTGTTGCTAAAGTAGAGCCTACAACCAGCACCTTTGGTCCAGAATCCACAACCACTCCCGGTGAGCACAAATATTTCTCCTAGTACATCTACTGAGTATGAAGATCTGCTCAAAAAGATGGGTCAGTTAACTATTAATCTTCTTCAAGGAAAGGAATTTAGTTCTCAGGGAGGAGATAGAGGTCCAAAAAGAAATATTTCTGAAGTTGTTTGTTATGGTTGTTATAAAAAGGGTCATTATAAGTATAATTGTCTAGATAGAGCTTCTACATCTGGTAAAGGAGATAATGATAAAGGAAAAGCACCTGTGAATTCTTTTGATGTAGTAGATAAGAGTAGAAATAATGAAGTAGATGTGTTTGTAACAAAAAGAAAGAAAGAAAAAGATAATCAAGATGGAAATGATCCTAAGAAGATGAAAGAAGAAACTAGTAAGAAACATAGGAGAAGAAAGTTGGGTGTGCAGGATTTTCTGATTTCACAGGGGCAAGGACCATACTCCATCTTGGAAGATCTGTCCAAAAGGCCTGCAAATATTACATATGGTCAACTCTTGGCTATGTCTTCTGAGAAGAGGCGGGAGTTGCGAGGTGGAATCAATGCTTGAAGAAGGAAGGTGGTTGAGGTCCTTGTTTTGGAGGCAGAGGCAGATCCCTATGCTCTACAAGCTGAGGTATTATGTAATGGTATTTCAATTCATGATGTCTTAGTTGATGGAGGTGCTGCAGTTAATGTAATGACCGAGTATGTAATAAATATGTTGGGTTTAAAAATTGATCGCCCTTTCAACACTTATGTTAAGGTCATTAAATAAAGGAAAAACTAAACCATAAGGTGTAGTTTCAAATGTGGCAATATCTGTTATAGGTGTGGTATGTGTGGTAGACTTTCAGGTGATGAAAAATGGTACTGTTGCGTACCCAATGCTGCTGGAAAAGACCATGGCTAAGGAGAGTTCATGCAAGAAACTACTGGAATGAAGGTTTCATGACACTTGGACGTGGTAGAGAGAGGGTGAAGATAAATGTGATCCCTTGACATCATAAGGCAGAACCTGTGGATTCAAGTGATGAAACTGATGATTGGACATCCTCTGATTACTCTAGTACCAGTGAAGTGGACACTGAAGATGAAGAAAGTGAGGTGGATGCTTCAGTCATGGAGGCGGGAGTTGCGAGGTGGACTCAATGCTCGATGAAGGAAGGAGGTTGAGGTCCCTATTTTGGAGGCAGAGGTAGATCCCTATGCTCCACAAGCTAAAGTACTATGTAATGGTATTTCAATTCATGATGTCTTAGTTGATGGAGGTGTTGCAGTTAATGTAATGACCGAGTCTGTAATAAATATGTTGGGTTTAAAAATTGATCGCCCCTCAACACTTATGTTAATGTCATTAAATAAGGGAAAAACTAAACCAGAAGGTGTAGTTTCAAATGTAGCAATATCTGTTATGGGTGTTGTATGTGTGGTATACTTTCCCCGATGCTGTTGGGAAGACCATGGCTAAGGAGATTTCATGCAAGAAATTACTGGAATGAAGGCTTCATGACACTTGGACGTGGTAGAGAGAAGGTGAAAATAAACATGATCCCTTGGCATCATAAGGCAGAACCTGTCGATTCAAGTGATGAAACTGATGATTGGACATCCTCTGGTTACTCTAGTACCAGTGAAGTGGACACAGAAGATGAAGAAAGTGAGGTTGATGTTTCAGTCATGGATATCCTTCCAGTCACATCGACTCATGACCCCATAAAATTATCTGAAGAAGAAATTGATGATCCTCTCCAGCAAATAAAGATTGGTGATGCTGTGATGGAGAGTGAGAAGGAATCCTACCTCCAGCTCTTTCAAAGGTACATACACATATTCACTTTTGATTACAAGGAACTCCGTCAAGTAAGTTGGGTAGAACATTCTATTGACCTGGTAGATGGTGCTAAGCCCATAAAGCAAATGCCATATAGAATGAATCCTAATTTTTCCAAGACTGTAAAAGAAGAAATAAATAAGTTGCTTGATGCAGGATTCATATTTGTTGTGGAGAATTCAAAATGGGTTTCTCCCATTGTGATCTCAATAAAAAAGAATGGGAAGCTACGCATTTGTGTTGACTACAGGAAGCTCAATAAGGAAACAAAGAAGGATCATTACCCTCTTCCATTCTCAGATCAGATCTTGGACGAAGTAGCTGGCCAGGAGTGTTATAGTTTTGCTGATGGATATAGTGGCTACAACCAAGTTTGTATACCAGAGAAAGATCAGTTGAAGACCACGCTCACCACTCCTTGGGGAATGTTTTCTTATAGAGTTATGCCTTTTGGGTTGTGTAATGCTCCAGCAACATTCCAGCATTTGATGAATAGGGTGTTCAAACCCTACATTGGGAACTTCATTAGAGTATTTCTGTATGATTTTTGCATCTATGGGAGCAAGATGGACCACCTGCACCAGATGGAGACAGCATTTCAAAGGTTAGATGAAGCACAAGCCTCACTAAACCCTACCAAGTGTGTCTTTGGATGTTCTAAAGGTGTTTTGTTAGGGCATGTTATATCCAGAGATGGTATTGGTACTGATCCTGATAAAGTTTCAAAAATCAAAGATTTACCATTTCCTCTTAATAGAAGTAAGTTGAGATCATTTTTAGGCCATGTGGGTTACTATAGAAGATTCATCAAGAATTTCTTAAAGATTGCACAGCCACTAACCCAGTTCTTGAAGAAGGATGTTACTTATGAACCAGGAAATAAGGTGCATGAAAATTTTGGACAATTGAAGGAAGCCCTGGTGTCTTCACCTGTTTTGAAGAATCCAGATTGGAGCAAGTCATTCATTGTGTACACTGATGCCTCAGATGCAGCACTAGGAAGTACTTTGAGCCAAAAGGATGAAAATGGGAATGAACATCCAATTTACTTTGGGAGCAGACAAATGAGCAGTGCAGAGGTAAATTATACTGTAACTAAAAAAGAGGCTCTGGCTATCATTTTTGCTGTAAAGAAGTTTAGAAATTACTTGCTAGGGAAAAAATTTCTAGTTGTAACAGATCATCAGGCTCTAAAATATATTTTAAATAAGCCTAACCCATCAGGGAGGATAGCAAGATGGATAATTTTGCTACAAGAGTTTGAATTTGATATTATAGATAGGCCAGGAAAGAAGCATGTCAATGCAGATGCACTCTCTCGAGCCTATGATAGTTTAGGATCATCTTGTGATGATGATGATTTCCCCGATGCAGCATTGTTATCCTTTGACACAATCCCTAGTGAATACATAGATATTTCGAATTATCTGAATGAATTCAAGTTTCCTGATGATGCCAATGCAAAGACTAAGAGAAAGATTACTCAAGCCAGTCATCCATATTCTATTCTGCATGGAGTATTATTTCGAATAAGACCTGATGGACAGTACAAGAGGGTAGTTGGACGTGATCAAGGGAAGGAACTGCTAGAAGAATTCCACAATGGTACATGTGGAGGGCACTTCTCTGGACAACTTACAACAAGAAGGATCTTGGATGCAGGTTATCACTAGCCCACTCTTTTTAAAGATTGTTATAATTATTGTAAGACATGTGATATTTGTTAAACACATGGTAACCGTAAGACTTCGTCAGCTCCATTATGTCCTATTCTTCCCCTTGGTCCCTTTGAAAAGTGGGGAATAGACATTGTAGGTCCACTTCCAACTACATCACGCCAAAATAAGTATATTGTAGTTGCCACAGATTATTTAACCAAGTGGGTTGAAGCTAGGCCATTGAAAACAGCTTCCATGGATGAAGTGGCAAGGTTCATGTATGAACGCATTGTCACCAGATTTGGTTGCCCATTAGGAATTGTAACAGATCAAGGAATTCACTTCATTAATGAGGTGGTAGAATCCCTAGTCAATAAGTTTTCTATTAAGCAGAGGAAGGCAACAACATACAAGCCAAGCACAAATGGACAGGTGGAATGAAAAAATTTTGTGTTGTGTCAAATTCTAGCAAAAGATGCAGCCTTGCAGGTACATAAATGGGATAAAAGGATTCATGCACCATTGTGGGCATATAGGGCAACATCAAAGTCAGCAACAGGATACTCCCCATTTCAGTTGGCTTATGGCATTGATCCAGTTCTTCCTATTGAGTTTGATATTCCCACTGTGAGAGTTATGAAAAATGAAAGGATGGATGAAAGTGATTCAGTAAAAGAAAGGTTGGTACATCTTCATTTGCTGGAGGAAATGAGAGAAATAGCAAAGGATACAAGCCATAAGAAGAAAATGAAGCAGAAGGAATACTTTGATCAAAAGATCTGTTGGTCTCCATTTCATGTGAATGACTTGGTTCTAGTATATGATTCCAGATACAAAAAAAGAAGACAGAGAAAATTTCTTCCAAAATGGATGGGGCCCTACAAAATAGTAGTTGTGCATGAAAATGGTACGTACCGACTGGAGGAATTAGATGGCACTACCATTATGAAATGGGTCAACCATGACAAGTTGAAGATTTTCCAAGCACCAGAATAGTCTACTACGAGGACGGAGTAGAAGCTAGGAAGGGGGAAGATGTCGACACTAAAATTTTCCTCCGTAATTTCTATTTCATTAATATATGTATTATTAATAGGATGTTGTTAAGTATAATTAGAAGTAGCGTCTGATAGAAGATAACGGCACTGTCAGTACGGTGCCGCCAATAATGTGGAGTACGGTAACAGTCAAAGTACAATAGGAATGTTGTAAAAAGTAAATATTTGTCGTAAGTGGTCTGGTAATGTTAAAATGTCAAATTTTGGGTAATTAGAGAAGTAGGGTCTACATGATTAGGAATTAGAAATATTATATTGTTAATAGGGACAAGGAGTGAGGTCATAAATATTTTGTGTATTTTATTTGTAAAAAAGTCTTAAAATGTGGAACCCATGTAAAATGATAAGGTTTATCTTATCTTAAAGGATAAGCTTACATGTACAGATAAGAGTTAAGGTATGAAATATGATTCGTCAGAGTGGATTTCTTATCATATCTTAGAGATAAGATGGATAAGCCTGGAAGTTCTATAAATAGAGAGGCCACCCCCCTCTTTTAGCATAGAAGGAAGTAGTGAGAAATATTGTAGGAAGTGTATGAAGGAAGCCATCAGTTTAAAGGTGTGTTGAAGAAGCCATTAAGAGGTTTAATTGTAAAGTTTCTCCCATAGTCTTGGTGTAAGGCAAGTGAAGTCAATAACACTTGAAGTACCTCATGGGTGAGATTGTAACAGTTTCATGTTAATATTATAATTTATTTTGATATTTCAGATTTGTCATCATTATGTCTTATCATAGTCGATGGTATTCTTGTGTTATGTTGTTGTTTTATTTCGATATTACATCCACCAAACTAAAGGCTGTGCATTAGTAAATAATCATAGCATAAGGAGTTCTCGGTGAAGAATTATCATAGTGCTAGATTGGTGATGACAGTCTCTCTGCACCGTGATGGTGTCTAGATCCAGCTACCCCAGTCTAGGTGGTATGGCTTGTAAATGAGCCGCCCACCACTGTCTATACATGTATGTGACCCCGACATCATCTATCCATCGGTCCACTACCTGCTCCTCCTACGATGTGGGCATTGTTGGCTATGGTAGAGGTAAGGGCATCTCCACATTGTCTCTCCTATACTGTGGGAAAGGCGGAGGTACATCCTGTAACAGCCCAAACTACCACCTGACTCTGTCAATCGGGATCATCTCGTGCTCCCTGGCACAGTGACCCTATATCCCTCACAATAACTGGAGCTCAGCTAGCTCATCACGCATCTCCCTATATGAGGGGAAGCCCACATATGGCCTCCAAATGATATCCACCCCATATAACCCCTCCAATACTCATCGAAAATAGGCCACACCATGTATGGGCCTAGCTGATCTCTGCTCTCCAATAGTGGGCACCCATTACCTATACCCCACTTGTACATAGCCTTCTAGAAAGGCATCGGCTCAAGGCATCCCTACTAGCTGCACACAAACTATGTGCTCATAAGTCCAGCAATGAAGTATAAATGTACAACACAGGCTGAACCTACGTAGCCATACATATGCCCATAACTCCCTGTATAACTGCACCAGGAATTTTTGTGCCCAGGAAAAGCGGGTCTGGTCCATCATCATGTCATTTAGTACCCCCATCAACGAGAGGTGAAATCTACCACCCTCTGCATCTGACAGTGCAAAGCAGCACACTGCCTCCATCAATATAACTACTAGCCTCGTCTCCTCTGGATGGGCTAGGTACATCTCTCCATATCGAATGCTGGCACTATGGAATGTCATCTTGGCCATCCCCTCTCCAAAAACCGTCAACATCATCTCCTTCGAGGCCTCAGAGGAGATAGAGTAGACCTATGTACTCTATATGGGTAGTCGTAGAATCCTAAACACATCCTCTAGGGTGACTGTGATCTCACCCATTGGCAGGTGGAACTTGTTGGTCACAGAATCCCATCTATTGATGAGTGTGACCATCAAACTAGGCTACCGAACTACATTTCAGTAGCGTTGGACCCCGCTCAGGCCTACCGCCTCCACATGTCACAGCTCCTCAAAGGTTGTTGCGCCACACACTATCACGAGTAGGGGTAGAACCATGTCCCGCATACATAGCTAATATCTCCCCTACATCCAATATAAACAACACATTAATCTACATTTATCACACCCATACTTGCCCCCTATCATTTTCCAACACCCTATTTTACACCTACCCATCTCAGTCACCCAACCTATGGAACTTTTGGCCCCTTGTCCCCTAAAGCTCAACCGATGCCGGTTCTCTCTAACCAACCTTGGTCACCCCTAAACCAACATCGGTCACCTATTTCATGACCGATACCGATTACACCCTACTGACGCCGGTCACTGTCGCGATGAAAACCCGCAACCCCCAAACCCCCCTTTCTCAAAAACAACCCACCCTGACACTTCTCCCACCTAAAATCACCTACACCTCCCCCCTACACCTCATCACCTCTCCTCCTTTCCCACTTATCTCTCTTCCCCCTCCTATTTTACCCAATTTACCCTCCCATTTCCATTTTTTTTCCCCCCACCCAATACAAAAAAAAACAAAAAACCAATTCGCAAATCATCTAATCTATCTAACCAAATACAACTAGAGTTGGATGCTTACCTCATCATGTTGTCATCGTTGCGGTGGCACATCTAACCGTTGCACTGGTGGCCCGCCCGATCCCTCTCCGGCCTCTACCATCACCTAATCTCCACCCGTATCTCCAACCAATCAAATCACATGCACCGATCTTGTGGACCCGCCTCTCATCACTTAATCACCCACCATTTATACTGCCAACTCAACACTCTGTTCCATCCAAACACTTTTCCCCCTTTTTCTCTCTTTTTTTGTTTTCGTAATTTGCTATATGAAAAATGAATAAAAAAACATGGATTTTTTTTATAACAAACCCGCCCTAACTAACACCAGTTTTACCTTCACCGGCATCAGTTGTGTGCCCTACCTTACCGTGGTCAATTTCACTATACTGGCATCGGTTACCCCTGACCGGCATCAGTCACCCTCTCTGGCCCATATTTTACCCTATCACCCCACCTTTACCCAAAACCATTTACCTCACCCTCCTGACCTCATTATTTATTGCCTAATCTCGTCCTCCTTTGAGGACTCGTTATTTTACCCATACCTCGACCTAACCCATGTTGTGACCTAGATATTTGGACCTAGACCATCACTAGTGACCTTTTTACCTCATGTGTTTTCTATACCTTGCAGCACTATTACCTGTGTTGTTGACCTAATGACCTTACCCCTCCTATTGTTGTGACCATTTATCCTGAAACTACCTTTGGTGTACCGAAACATACCTAAAACATCCCTGCACCTAACCTGTGTTTTGCTTCCTAACCATATCATATACCTTGGATACCAGAATCACTTCAACCTTGTTTGGATAAACCTATCACCCTTAGACAATGTAAATTTTTCCTGCTCTTCAACCTGGTAAAGTGTTGCAGTTTATACATGTGCGTGCATTTGACTATTCCTACCTTTGACCTTGACCCATTATCTAGATTTCCGGAGTCGACCTTGCTCCTTTTTCCCCTATTACCCACCTTTCTTTTCATCACATTTACCTTTTATCAAACCACTCACCAATTCTACCTTCTACCTCATCAGTTCCTAGTTTGAGGGGGATCACCTTTACCCACACATGGGGCAACCACATCTTATTTTTGTTAGCGTCACTTACCAATACAAGCTACACAACAAAAAGGGGGAAAATGTAGACACTAAAATTAGGTCACACTCCCTTTTGGTCCCCGGTCAAATAAATACCTTCACCACATTCACCTAGCCATGACCCCCTTCACCCCACTAATATTAATTTAATTAAATTAATTCATTATCCTCACCATATTTATTATTTAAATATCTTATATTAGATAATTCCCACACTTACACCTCACCTAGACACCTCATCAAGCCAGCTCACCCTAAGACCTATTCTTAGTAAGTTTCCATAACTAACTAAGACTTACCCAAACCCTAAAAATCAATGCCTATATTCCCTCTGACCACATTCCCACATGCTTACAAGAAGATTCTATCCTAATCCACGGGTTAATGACACAAGATCCTAGGAAATCAAGGGGATCTTCCTAGTTTAGCAAACCTAGAAAATCCCACCTTCACTGACGCCGGTTACCCATAACCGTCGTCGATTAAGCCAGAACCACCGTCAGTCACCTTTTAATCCCTAAAATAACCTTATTTTGGAGGTTGGTAAAAAGGTTGGCAAAAACATTGGCAGATTCCTGGAGAGATATCACATCTTTTGAGAGCAATTTTCCACAAGAACACACATGCAAGGAAGGAGATCAAGCATTTTATCTTACACAGACATCTAGCATTCACCCAGCAATCATCCAGCAATCACCCAACATAGATTCGATCCAACCAAGCAAAAGGGAATGCACATGCATCCCATGCAGGAGCTTTCCAATGTTTGGTGATCCTCAACAGCATTTAACCTCTTATCAGCACCTTCATCCATCACTCACAAGCACCCATAACCAGATGTCAAGTAAGTAGAATAGTTTACTCCTCAGGTTCATTCATTTTATCATTGTATTGTCATCCTTTGTTCTCTTAGCCACCCATTGACCTCCTTTAATACTCACCCCTCCACATACCCATTAAAATCCTACCAAACCCCATCCAAATAGCCTAATACCTCATTCCGACCAACCAAGTCCTTTATGCAATCACAATGGAGACCCAAAGCTCATTATGTTGCATTCCCAGTTTTCCACAGTAACCGACACCAGTTATCCCCAATTGGTGTCGATCACCCTTAACCAGCATCGGTCTCTATATTTACCAATAGAGCCTATAACAATGACCTACCCACATATTCTCACATCACCCTTAATCACCTGTGACCTACCTGAGACTTTTGTCAGACCTACAGAGACCCAGAACCAACTATTTGACCTTCAAATCCTATTCTAACCTAGCCTATTAGACTAAATATTTCTTATTGTGTTTTTAAGTGAGATACCTAAATCATTTCAAATTACAATAGGATTTAAATTGTTTAAAACAATGGAGTGACCAGCCATTCTAGGAAGTATCACACTTCCTGGATCTAGCACACGCTAGGCAGTTCACTGCACATATTGTTTAACTCTTTCTGGTGGTCTTGCTTTTTCATTATAGGTAGTTCCTCCTAGCCAAAAGGAAGCTCTCACAATCAGCTGTGGATTCGGAAGTCATACGCATGCAACAACCCATCAACCAGCATTAAAACAGGTATTCCTCCTATGCCCTTTACTCTATCTGTTTAGTCAATACTTTAAAGAAACATCTAATAATCTGGTGAAACAGCTCCAATGGTGTAAAAAATGAAAAAATACCTACAATCCCTCACTTTATGGAATCCCTCAATGACCAAAATCATTGCATGCATAACAATAACCGTGAAATTTTTCATACCTCATAGCATTTGGTTGAATGTTTATATTACGCCTTTAGTATACCATCTTGGTGTGAATACCTTCTTTGGAACTAGGGTCGACTTCTTAATCTGTAAGATAAGGCTTCTCATCTCCTTTGACCTATAGGGTTTGAATATCTTCTTTGAGTTTTACATATTTTTTTTCTTTAACCTTGAGTTTTTTTTCCATACCTTTTATTTTAGACTTCAAACTAATGTTTTTTTTTCTATGGAGTGCTAAATATGCTTATAGATCCATCACCACCTCTTTGAGGTCATTCTAACTATGCATACAAAACATCACAAGGCTTTTTTTTCAATATTTCACATTCCTCTTCCTTTGAACTCAAATCTGAAATAGCCTTCTCAACCTGATTCTTGAGAAATTTGATGTTTTCTTCATCCTTCTTGGCCATGGCTCTCAACTCCAAGGGCTCTATTCCTAAACCTAATCTAAGTGGTTAGTAACCTATGAGAGTTGGAAGGGATCTAATTAATCACATGAAATCAAACTTTCCTTATTAACAAGTCTAGTAATATGAGAGTGGAAGTGGTCTAGAAGGAATCACATGAACATTAATTAATTTCTGAATAGTTGTAAAGTGGTCTAGAAGGAAATGGGGATATTTTGAATGGTTAAGGGAGGATGTTTAGCTAAATAAGAGGGGTCTATTAACCAAATTAGAGGCTAAACAAGCCTAATTAACTACTGAAATAGCTATTTAGTCAATTATATGAGGATTACAACCAAACAAATGTTCTGAATGGGCATCTGAGAATGGAGTGAAGAATAGTTCATTAATAGAGTGTCGTCAATTGAACGGAGGAGAAGATTAGAAGGTTGTTAGTGTAATTAAAGTAATAAAACTACATAAGTAGATTTTAGGTGTCTACAAAAAAAATTAGTAGGCTATAATATGTTGAAATTACAATGGAAGATCTCAACTTAAGATGCTTTTTTTAATTAATTGACATAAATATGGATAAGACTCGTTATCTATTATTGATTGTAAGTAAATGAGATTATGATGAGAACATTATCAGTAAATGTTGTATCTAACTAGATGAAATCTCATGTGGAAGACTCCATCATTATGATTCCTATGAAAATAATATAATATAGGGCATACACCATCCCCAAATAACCCATGCAACTATATGTCAAAGATTGGAATATTTACTTTAAGGTGAACTATTAGGTTAAAGATTCTTAACTGAATACAATGGCCACACACGTAGAAATTGAAGACATTAGGCAATAGGAATATTTGTACAAATTTTTGGAGATTCAATGAGATATGAAAACCTATAATATGTTCATGGATTAAGATATTTCATATGCTATTAAGTCACCTACTGAATCTAATATAAGGAGAATATATGATTTCAAAAAATGCACCAAGATTACGCATAACCAAATAGAGAAATATGTTTATCCATGGGGATCATATTCTTCAATTATTGGATAATTGAAGGTAGATACAAATCATTTTATGTCAAGGGAACATAAATTATATCCCATGACGATGGTAAATGACATAAAAATAAATATCCCATAGCGTTTTGGTAATGGGAACTTAGATTTTTTTATCGTATTCTAATAACATGTGCCTTTGGTTAAAATGAGATTCAAAAAGGTAAAATATGCCTTAAAGTCTTTGGCTTATATAAACAAGGATTAATAACCGTATAACTATAAATATACATTGGAAGGAGAAATATATTGAACCTAGATGATGGATTAACATATCTCGAGAAAAACTCACTTTGTTTCCTAGAACTTAATATAAACATTAGGATATTATAATGGGAATGCATGGTTGGTCACATATGAAATAAGACATCATAAAAAATTTAACATTTAAATATGATATTTCAACGGTTCATGTATGCATGTGAAAATAATCTAAGTTTATTAAATGAACCTAACACCAGGTAGATCCATAACTTAGTTTAATCAAACAAAACCATCATGATAAAGCATAAAGGAAAGCTTAACTATCTATGCATAAAACATTAAATCAAACATCAAATGTAAACCTCCTTTGTTATTGGATGCACTTTTAGATTGCATATATTTCCTTTGTGAATTAAACGCAGCTATGCACAATCAAGGAATTTCTCCAAGGAAAAGGAAGAGATCTCACTGAGTCACCAATTTGGCTTGATTGCCATTTTAGTTCCTCTCTTTCTACTCTTGGTAAATTAGAAAGGGGAGTTTTACTGTAATTTAATAACCTTTCTAATATGAAATTTTATTCTTAATTGTATCAAGTGTAAAAATGTGTAAGATTGGTAGGAATGTACTATGCCCTTTATATAGCTTTCCAATTTGGGAGAAGCTTTGTACCCTAGTGAATGTGGGATAAAGGGAATGTAGAATTAGAAAGGGATAAGTATGATTAGAAGAGATTAATTAGATTTTAGCAACTCATGGGATTTGGAGGTTATTTAATTATCAACTAAGATTAATTAATATGCCAAAATTAATATTATAGAAGCTATTTGGAGATTATTAGAATTTGAAGGGCTTGAAAGGGGTGGTTTATCCAATAAGAGGGTTTATTGATTAAATAGTAGATTGAAAGGATTGTTTAATTAATAATGGTTAATTAATTAATTAAAATAGGATTATAACTAATGAAGCAATTTTAATTGGCAACCATGATGAATGGGAAAGCTAGTTAATTAATAAAGTGTTGTTAATTGAATGAGACAAAGGGGAATGTTAGCTAATTAGCAGAAAAAACCATTAATTATAAAGAAATGATGGGAAAGAGGTTAATTAGTGTAGTTTCAGTATTAAAAATGTGTAGTCAAATTTATGTGTCTACATTTTCCCCTCTTTGATGTGGTATAGTGCAAGCAAAACCATTTCAAAGATAGTAGACAATTTTAAACAATTTAATGTTGTAAACAAATTAAATCCTATTTTTATTTAAAATTATTTAGGTATCTCACTTAAAATACAATAAGAAAAAAAATCTAATCTAACAGGCTAAGCTAGAATAGAATCCAAAGGTCAAATGATTGGTTATGGGTCTTTGCAAGTTTGATAGAGGTCTCAGGTAGATCACAGGTGAATGAGGGTGAGATGAAATTAGGTTGGGTAGGTCCCTGTTAAGGGTTGTATGAGCAAATATAGAGACTAGTGTTGGTCAAGGGTGACCAACGACGGTTTGATGTAACAGGTGCCAGTTACTATGAGATCTGGAAATGTCACAGAACAAGTTGTGGTCTCTTTTATAATTGCACAAAGGACTTTGTTTGGTCAGAATGAGGTATTAGGTGACTGGAGTAGGATTTTGTGAGGTTTTAATGGGTATATGGAGGTGAAAATGTTGCGGAAGGTCAATAGGGTGCAAAGTAACCAATAAATGATAAAATGATGATGAAATGAAACAAACCAAGAAAGTATGATGTTATACTTACTTGGATTCCGGTCCTGAATAACTGTGTGTGAGGGATGGAGGTGCTGATGAGGGGTTTGAAGGCTGCAAGTGATCACCAACTGAAGAAAAGCTTCTGTATGGACTGCATGTACACTCCTCTTTGCTTGGATAGATCAGATCATGGTTGGGATGGCTGTGCAGGAGAAGATACTCAATCTCCTTCCTTGCATGTGGCATCCAATGAGAGGACAAGATCCCGCACTCATAGTATGGAGAGCATAGGAGGTCAGCGAGCTCTAAGGCCCGATCAGGGAGAGGCCACTAGCACACAATGACCAGCACTAGGTGAGGTGCCAGTAGGGACATAGGAGGCTGAGGGTGTAGGTGACATAGAGATGGAGGACATCCAGTGAGATGCCAGATATGCGGTCACCTGATTTTTGATGTATACTAGTGATTTTTTTATATATATGTCGGCCTGTGTGCCAAAGATAGTTGTATTTTTTATCACATACTGGCCTATGTGCCAAAGATATTTTGTATTTGATTCATTCATTTTTTGTATATATAAGACCGCCCTGCATGCCGATGACATTTTGTATTATATATCGGCCTGTGTGCCAAAATTTTTGAGATGATAGAGATGATGAGGTAGACATGTATATATATATTGAAATACACATTTATTGATTTATATGATGAGATACATGGTATTTTGTGATTTGTTGATGTGTTTATGAGACATTGGTTTATGGCTTGTGTTAAATGAGATATGGATTTGTTACTTTGATGTAGATTGAAATTAGGTGAGTTAGGCATGATGGAGTTAGGTTGGTTTAGGAATGGATTGAGTCAAGTTATAGGCATGGATCAAGTCAGGTTATAGGCATGGTTGAGTCAAGTTATAGGCATGGTTGAGTTAGGTTATAGGCATGGTTGAGTCAGGTTGGTGTGCAGAAATTTTTGACAGGTTGGTTTAGGCATGGATCGAGTTAGGTTATAGGCATGGATCGAGTCAGGTTATAGGCATGGTTTAGTTAGGTTATAGGCATAGATCGAGTCAGGTTATAGGCATGGTTGAGTCAGGTTGGTTTAGGCATGGATCGAGTCATGTTATAGGTATGGTTGAGTCAGGTTGGTTTAGGCATGGATCGAGTCAGGTTATAGGCATGGTTGAGTTGAAAGTAGGTTTAGTTATGATTCATTATTTTGGAAATGAATAATACTATGGGTCATATGTAAAATGTTCTATAATCTATGCATAGTGATGATAGAGAGATGGTAGGTGTAATAAATGTATGTTGTGGTAAGCAACTTGTTATGTATGTGGCTTAATTTCCAATTTTGTTATAAAAGGGGAACTAAGTGAAATGTGATGTAAATGGTGAGTTAGGCATTGTTGATGAATTGTTTTAGGGTAGAGAAAGGCCAAGCTAACCTCCAATGGCCCCATGCCCTCGGAGTGTTGCCTACATAGTCCCAACGAAAAAGGACCTCAGGCCGATGTAGTTCTCCCATGAGCTAGGGAAGAATATGAAAATGAGCTAGTAGGTTTTTGGGCATGTTGTGGGTTTAGGTTTAATAGGTGTGGATAGATTATAGGTAAAATGATGTAGGTGAAGGTGATTATGGCGAAAGGGGAGGATTACCCCAATGGTAAGCAGTGAGGACCAAGTCCTGTATAAGGTAATCAAAATGTAAAAAAAGATGGTTAAAAGATAAGAGGGGGAAATAAAGCCACCTGATTGGGTAGGATCATACCGAGTAGATCGTACCTTGGAGGGGGTGATGAACATAAGACCTAAAAGACATTGCATGATTAACTGTTCTATGATGAAGGTATTCACAGGATCACCAAATGTCTAAATTCCAAGATGTCCCTTGAGGCAATTGAGGAAATGAAAGTGGAAATGATAAGGAGGGTGAAAGGTAGTTAATTTTATATGTTTTGAGTGATAGGGCCTTTGGGCAAGGGGTCCTAGGTCACAATGGGCAAGTCCATGACTAAAATTTTTTTGTTTGGATAGACTGATCGATGCGGGAAGTCTATATGGGATAAATAATATGGTACTCTTTGAGGTCTTCGTGAAGTTGATCGATGTAGGAAGCTTCAGTTTCTCTCATTTTTTTTATCTTCACATAGCTGTCCTTTGAGGGAGTAGTCTATTTATAGCAGCAATTTTGTCGAAAGGAAGATGTCCTTTTGAGGGAGTCATATTTTTATTAGAAGTTTGACTCAAGGATTTTGGTCCCATGTGAGGTCTTTGAAATCATGGACAAGACCAAGGTGGAGGATAGGACTCTTGTTCAAAAGGCAAGGTGGAACGACCATGGGATCTCATCTAAAGCTAGACAAAAAGTATCCATGAGAATCATGTTATGTGCAATGCCGTGGTACACATATTCAAGAGAAGATAACAAGGGACAGGTACTCACATGATTCTTGTTTAATCATTGGGGAGGTGTATGGAGTAGGTAGCACTCAAGGGATGAGCCTGGAAAGAGACAAAGGGTGACGGAGGATGGTGAGTCAACAATAGAATGGTCGAAGATGCAATGCGTTAAAGTGCTCAGGTTTTTTTTACCATCGAGTGAAGATAAATGAAAGGCACCTGATCCATAGGTATGAGTTACGATGTATGGTCCAAGCCAATTAGGAACAAATTTTCCCCGTTTACTTTTTTCTACTTTGGCTACATGCTTATTTTTCTTTCAAGACAAGGTCACTGACTTGGAAGGTCCGTTCATGAACATGTTTATCATAAGCATGTTTGATACATTATTGGTAAAATTGAAGGTGATCCAGAGTGTTAAGATGATGTTCATCTAATAACTCTAGTTGTGCTAAGCGGTCCTAAAGAAAGTCATCATCAGTGAGCATGTCATGGAGAGAAATGCAGAGTGAGGGGATCTGGACTTTGAGAGACAGAACAGCCTCTATACCATAGACCAAAGAAAAGGGTATGGCCACAGTGGAAGTGCGAATACTAGTGTGGTATGCCCATAGGGAAAAAGGAATGTGCGTATGCCAATCCTTCCCAGTATCGTCAACCACTTTCATGAGAATTTTGTTGAGGGTTTTGTTAGTGGATTCGGCTTGGCCGTTGGTTTGTGGGTAATAAGGTGATGAGAAACTAAGTTGAATGCCGAAGGCATCACAAATTTTTTGCAATATTTTGTTTTTGAATTGTTTTCTATTATCAGTGATGAGGCGATGAGGAACACCAAAGTGACAAATGATGTGATGGTTAATGAACTCACATATTTTCTCAGCTTTTATGAAGATGAGTGGTATGGCTTCCACCCATTTTTTGTAGTATTCGGTAGCAGTTATGATCCATTGATGGCATTAGGAAGAATGGGGATTTATTTCTCTGACAAGATCCAAACCCCGTTGAGAGAAGGGCCAAAGGTCATGAGCGACCTGTAAGGCATGACTGGGTGTATGATGAAGGTTGGAATGGTGTTGGCATTTTACACAACATTTGACATAGTCGCAACAATCATGGTTAAGGGTCGGCCAATAATAGCCTAGACAAAGAATATGCTTAGCAACAGCAAGGCCACTAAAGTGACCTCCACATATGCCATCATGAACCTCATTAATGTTATAAGTAATTTCACAACTTGTGAGGCATCATAAGAGAATACCATCAAAGCTACACTTATAGAGGAGTACCCCCAGAATGACAAAACGAGAGACCTTTTTAAGGAAGGTGCGTTGTCTGTTACGGGTGAGATCGGGAGGTAAGATGGAGAGAGAACGGTAGTTGGAGTATTGTTTATACCAAAGGTCACTTGGGTTAGGGGTGTCAGTTCTGATCGAGTAAACATCATGAGGTAAATAAGAAGGTTAATAGAGGCATTGTATGGTGACAAATATTTTGGAATCGGCGGGGGAAGCAGGTATTTGGGAAGCTAAGCAGACCATGGTATCTGTAAATTTCTTAGTTGAATGTGGGATGGTGTGAAGGGTGTAATGATCAAAGATGGTCAAAAGTATGTCGACATGTTTTTTATACTTTTGAAGTATCTCATTACAACATTGGTACATACTATTGACTTGTTTTACGACCAATTGTGAATCACCAAAAATGTTGATTGATTTGACATCTAGGGCATATGTGGCTTAGAGACCTAGTACGAGCACTTCATACTAATCAATATTGTTAGTGCATTCAAAATCTAGTTTAAAATACAAAGGCATGGATTCATCATCCAAAGGAATGAGGATAATACCAGCCCCGCCCCCATGCTGACACTTGGAACTGTCGAAGAAAAGTGTCATTTGGTAAGGGGGTTCGTCCAGGGAAAGGGTAGCAATTGACTCATCTGGAAAGTCAAAATTAGAGGGTTGATCCCCAGAAATAGGTGCATTGGCCAATTGGTCAGTGATAGCTTGGCCCTTGATAGACTTTTGATGAATGAATTCTAGGTCAAGATCAGCTAAAAGCATAAGCCATCATGCGGCACATTGATTTTGATAAGGTTTGGCGTACATGAAGTGTAAGGGATCGGTGTTGGTCACAACATAGGTTTTATAGTTGAGTAGGTAATGGTGGAGTTTGGTGGTAGCAAAAACTAAGGCTAAGAAAAGTTTTTCTGGATGGTTGTATTGGGTTTCATAGTCCAAAAGAGTATGGCTTATGTAATAAACTGCCTGCTCCCTATGTTGTTCATCACAATGAGTGAGCATGGCTCCCAAGGAATGATCAGTAGTGAATATGTATAGGTAAAAAGGTTGATCGTCTTTGGGTGGAATGAGTACGGGTGGTTAGAGAAGGTACTGTTTTAGGGCCTCAAAATATTTATGATAGTCATCATCCCATTTAAAGGATACATCCTTCCTGAGTAGTTGATGAAATGGTTGACACCGATCGGATTATTGTGAAATGAAACGGTGAAAGGACTGTAATTTACCTTACAGGCTACAAAGTTGGTGAAGGTTAGTAGGTGGAGGCATTTCGAGGATGGCCTTGACTTTAGCAAGGTCAACTTCTATACCATGGAGGGAAACAATAAATCCCAGGAGCGTTCCTGAGAGAACCGCGAAGACGCACTTCTTAGGCTGAAGGTGGATGTAATATTTAATGAGGCAGTCAAAGATGGTTTAGAGGACGGTGAGGTGCTCAGAGTGACATTTATATTTGGCCAAGAGATCATCCACATAATCTTCTAATATGGGATGCATGATATCATGGAAGATATAAGTTATAGCACGTTGATATGTGGCACCAGCATTTTTAAGGCAAAAGGGCATGACTCGATAGCATAAGCTCCCCCAAGGGGTGATGAATGTGGTCTTGTGTTGATCTTCTGGGGCAAGAAAAATTTGTTTATAACTTGAGAATCCATCCATGAGTGATAACATCTCATGACCAGTGGTGTGTTCAACCAGTTGATCAATACCAAGCAAGGTAAAATCATCTTTCTGGCAGGCTAGGTTGAGGTCACGGAAGTCTGTGTAAATGAAGAGTCCCCTTATTGCTTTAGTAATAGGGACAGTGTTAGAAATCCAATGAGGATAATCAATGGGTAAGATGAAGGACATGGAAAGAAGGTGCTGAAGTTCTTCTTTGACGAGAAAAGTAATGCAAGGGTGCATTTTCCTCAGTTTTTATTTGATAGGTTTGGCATCGGGAACGGTTACGATATTGTGGACCACTATGGTGGGGTCAATACCGGGCATGTCTGCATAAGACCAAGAAAAAGTGTG